>CAUYRT010056222.1:0-130412 GCA_963574885.1 Lepilemur ruficaudatus
TGGATCAATGTTTGGTTTTGCAAATTTTTTCCTAGGGAGGCTGAATTAGGGTAGAACATATTTTTGTTACATTGTTATTTGGAGAAATAACGCTCAGAGAAAGTTTCAGTAATTAGTAAAAATTCCAGGATAAAACTGGCACCAGAATAAATTATAAATAATAGGTCTTGGAATTTTTTGTCAAATGTGCTCTCTCGATGAGCCCACGTATATTATGACAAATGAATTTCTTAATACTGATTCTATTTTGGTGTTATAACTAATATAGTGCTACTCATATCAAACAGAAGAGTCAGTTTTGTGCCTGGTATACAGTAGGACCACAGCAAATGTGTACTGAATGAATGAACAAATGAACGAATGAGCTATGGACATTGGAGTGGTCACTGCCATTCTAGTTCTTATTTAATGATGTTCAAACATGGTCTTCACTACCTTCATTCTCTCTCCCCCTTTAATCCACAGAAATAGTTTACTCTTCTTTTGCTTACATTCCAAAGTGTGTATTTTATCCCTCCCAGTGAGGGTTTCTGTATGATATTGTTTTTCTGATTTGCAAGAAAGCTGACAGGATTGGCAAAGTATTCCACCCACTTGGCAAAACATTCTTAGGCCAGTGACGTGTTCAAAATGTTGCCTATTTATAAAATGACCGTATGAACAAAGTGAGCATGTTCAGTGATATCTGGAAGTGGCCTAGGTTACTAGCAATTTGATTTATGAAAAAAAATGGGTGAAATTAATATGTAAACACCTTTAGTTTCTAATTACATGTATTTATTTTATTATATTTTGCCCATGAGTCTGAAAGATTAACAGTGATTAACAATCCAATGGTAGATGTTATGTAATTTCAAGAAATTCAGTGTGAACTACATTTAATTGATTTTATGTATTTCCATAATAAGCATCCCAAAAGCAAGAATCATAATTTGAAATTTCCATCCTTTAATCTTCAAAGATAAATAGAACAGATATAATATTTTCAACAGATACCTCATGGATTATATCTATCCTGAGTCTGTTACATATTCTGTGGTTTTATTTCTGTTCTTAATAGGATAATTCCCATTCTGCATTTGTCATTTCCAATGGGAAAGTGCATTGCTTTTCATATATACATATAAATATGATTTTTTACTTGAGATTTATGAAAATATTTTATCTGAAACATAAATTGTGCACTGTATATATTGAGTTATACTGATTTGAATGCACTGTAGACTTCAGTGCCTCTAGATCCTAATAAATGACACATTTTACCTTGTACAATCAGGATGGCATCAGTCCAGTAATGCACTAGGTAGGTATTTGTCACCATACGTTCCTGATGATTCAATGAAGTCAACATTAGTAGGTGAGGCAGTTTGTCAAAGGTGTGACCGAAAACCTCTGCAGCCAGATTTTTGAGCAAACATGCTCCTTAATTATAAAATTTAATTTCAGTTTTCTCTTTGCAAATTATATACAGCTTTTCTGTGAATGTATTGACTTTATTTCTAACTGCCTCTTTATTGACCCATTCTAACGTGGTAGGGGGAAATTTTTAATGATCTCTTGTTGGACAAAGTGGTATTATTGTTTTCTTATTTATTCTCACGTTACTATTACTTGACCTAAGTTGACTGTTAGAGGATGAGAAATCGTTTGGGGACAAGGAAATGGTGAAGAAAGTCTAGGCCTCTGATTAGAGTCATGGGGGACTGACGTAGCTAGAGTTGAACTGCACAAGTGCATCTGTGCCTCAAGATCGTTAGTCCATAGAACACGTAGAAACCACTCAGAACAGAAAGTTCCAGAGCAAACTTTTGTACATAGGAATCAGTATCTTTTGGGAAACATTCTAGAAAGTGCTTTCAGTCAACTTTTTTTCTGACAAGACTTAACGGAACTGGATATGGTATTAACAATTTTGAGAATCCTCAAAAATATCACCCATGGATGATAAGTGACTAATGGTGACTTTTATTTTATGGTCTTCACACAGTAAAATAGTGCTGATTGGAGACAAAAACTTACATTCTTACATATTTTATTATTGTGTCTTAGCATCAAAATGACTGAATTAGACCCATTTTTGCTGCTTCTTGTATGCTTGTATTTATGACTCTGCAGAATTGTATTTTCTAAGTGATTTGACGCATTTTAATATCCCTCTTTCTGAATCATGCACAGATACATTTCCCATTCTTCAGAAAGACTATTCTGGCTCTACATTGAAAGAGGAAGAAGGAGATAGTTTTCATTAGGCACAGAGAATCCCAGACAGCAGCACACTGTGCAATAGGATGGATCATTTTGCAATAGTCTTACACTGTGTGCAACATGCAAAGAGAAATCTACAAATAATTGGGAAGTTTGTTTTTACTCTCGTCCCTTCAGCTCCTCAGGAAGTTTCTTGTGCAAAGGTATGCAACGAAACCAAATAAAACTTAGAGTTCTATTTTGGCTCCTTTTTCCAGAAACCAGACATTTTTTTAGGTTTAAGAAAAAAATGATGATTATAAAATAGAAAATATAAATAGCTAATAAGCATGGGAAATGATTGCCTACCATTTTCAAAGTAATGTTAATTTTCATAATAGTGATCTTCCAATTATCCCATCAATTTGTTTTAAAAATCAATTAGTTTTAAAATGAGAATATCTCATGCTATTTAGGATTCAGTAAATACATGTTCTGTATCACACTGGAATGTTAATAAAACCTATTTAAAAACATAATTTGGCTTACTAAGCTCATAAATATTTATCACTTTTGACCTAGGAATTTCATTTATTGTTAGAGGTACTGTAGAAACAGTAAAGACCAACTGCTGAGAAATGGTCTCATGAAATCACTAACAGTAATCATGGAAAACCAGAAGTTATATAACGGCGACAAAAGAGGACACCAGTGTTTCTGTATGCTGTACCCTTATGCAGCTATTAACAACATCATTTACAAAGACTTAATAATACTGTTTTAATGTTCAGAATAAAAGAAGAACATGGAAAAGTTGATGGGGTTCTCGGTTGTCTTCCAAATTGGTCGAGCAGATGAAACATGAAGTTATAATTCACGGAAATATGTGTAATTAGAAATGCAGAACTGCTCCAGTGGTTGGCAGGACATTAGAATTTCCTCGCTGTGGGAATCCCCTGCCAAGCTAGTCTAGGAAAAACAATGCTGATATGGTGGCGTTGCTTTCATTTTGATTTGCTTCAAATTTTGGAGAAAGATACTGCTGGTCTCTGGTCTGGTATTTCTTTCTTAGCCTTTATTTTTTCCCTCTATCAGTGCCTCTTCACACCCAAAATTAGCTATGAGTTTTTGATTCGCTCTGCCTTTCTTCATAACTTGTTAACTAAAAGCAGTAACTTGAATGACTAGAATTTATAGGCAGTAAGATTGAGCTGAAAAGAAGAGACCATTTAAACCCCCTAACATTTGAATGCTAATATCACGCCCAAATTGAACGGTGGGAGTGTAAAATATAATTTGGTGCTGTGCTCTATACTTTGGAGTTCTTTGGAGAACTAACACTATGTACATTTTAAAAAGATTCATAACTAAGTATTTTAAAGCACAAAGGAATGAGTAGGTTTGCTGCTTATTTGTGCTGATTTATTCCCGCCTACTGAATTGCTCTGTCTTATTTTCAGGGAAGCCTACTGATAGCAGCAGCAACAGGGGTGTTATCAACCTGCATGAACAATTCAACAAGCGAACTCCAACAGGGAAACATTATATTAATGCAACCTAGGAAAGGCTGCTGCTACACTCCACTCTGTTATGGAGATGTTCGCATTTCTTGCAAACACACTGCAACTATTTAGGTATAGCTTGTGGTTGGGGGGGAGCGGGTATATCTTGGCACGATTGTCAGAGAACAATGAAAATACCATCTTTGTTTGTTCTTTTACGTGCCATTGGGCTGTAAGTCACATCATGATAACTTTGATCCAGTCAGCACACATTTATTGCTCCAGCCCTCAAAGTCTTTATAATCTAGCAGGGAATATAAGATTAACATAAAATAAATTCAGTTAAGATAAAATGAGATAAATGTCATAAGAGAGGCATACAACTCAGAGTAGAGAAAAATTACTCAAGAAGAGTAAAGAGTTCAAGAATACACAGTTCTCATTCTTAGGCAAGACTACCTTAAATACCTTACTATTAGCTGTGATGATGTAATTTGCAATATCCAGGGCTTGTTGCATTTCTCCATTATCCCAGTAGGAAGAAGAGTTTGTGGGTAAGGGTACACTGGAAGACAGAACTACTTTCTTTATCTGTTAATGATGTAAATTCACATCTATAAGGCTGCAGCTGTTTGTACAACACCTACTGATTTTCCTAAAGTGATTAGGCATTTTAGTCAAAAAATGATTTTATGATTATGGCATCTAAAGGAGTCTGTTTTAAGGCAGTGCAGGTATCACATTTTTGTTACTCCTTGACACTTACTCCTCTCCCAACTTAACCTAAGAGGAAAGAGAAATAAAACATATGTGTCTTCAGATGGGGAATTTAGAGGAGAGTTTTTCTGATTTATACTACCTTCCTGGATCAAAAGAGCTGGTCAGCATACTAAAGCCAGCAGAAAGAGGCAAGCTGCCAAAACTCAAATACTGGCCGAAAACATTTGGCCATTCTCTGCAAATTAATTATTTTACTCATCCAACCATGTTATATTCTTGATCACTCAGAATTTAGAAATGTCCATTATTTAGTCTGCCACAAAAGCTATTGTCTTCAGTATGCCTTTACTACTCAGGTCTACTTGTCATATGTGGAGTAAAACTTGACAAAACTGAAGTGTATTATTACAATCCTCTTTCCTGGGACTTGGAAGAGAATATGAGGTCTGGGTGACTATTTCCCACCAGGGGCCCATGCAATTGGATCAAGTCCTTATCTAGCATTTCTGGGCTCTCAGCCCACCAGGTTTCCTGGTGGAAAATTGTGCTCATGATGGGAAGGCAGGCTCTCCAATCTGCGGTTGTATTTTTTGCTCCCAGGAGTGGTAATTTTTGATTCCATAGATACCCAGATGGAGTTTAGTTCATCAGTCAGTTAAGAGCTTACTTCCACATATAGAGGGGGATCCTAGCAATGTCTAAGCTTTGGGCTGGAGCACGGTGGGGGAGGGAAAGCAGACAGAAACTATCATTTGGGGCATCTAATGTAGTATCATTTATACAAATCGCCAGCATGCAGTGAATATACTGCCAGTGACAGTTCTCATTTTCATTATTATCAGTGTGAGAACATTATGTATGTTTTCCTATTTTTGTCTTTACAATATTCTCATGAGATAAGCATTGTTATCCATTGTTTCTGAATGAGAAAACTGAGGCTCAGAATCATAAACATCTTAATCATGTCACCCATCTATTAACTGGAAGAGCTGGGATTTGAAACTTCATCTTCCTAGAGACAAAGCTCATTTCCATTATGCCACAGATTTTACTGTCTACTAGAGCTTTTAAAAATAAGAGCATTATGAGACTGTTTTTTTAGAGACTTCTGGTATTGTGGCAGGAAAGTAAATATATTTTCAGTGCCCTGCATATAGCTTTTGGCTCCTTCTTAATTCCTTTCTCATGCTTTTTCAGGAAATGGAAAAAGATCCATAGATTTTTCTCTTACTTCACAGTGAAACATTGTAGATGCTCCCTAGGGATGGCCTCTCCCAGAGTTAAATGGCAGGGTCATCAGCGGCTGATACCACCACATGAGCTAGCATAATTAAGTGATGTGGCAAGGCCAGATTCCTTATCACATATAGTCGTGTGCCCCTTAGGGACATTTCGGTCAATGACAGCATGTATGATGGTGGCTCCGTAAGATTATAATGGAACTGAAAAATCGCTATTGTCTAGTGACTTCATAGCTATCATAATACTGTAGCACAGCGCATTACCTTTCTATGTTTAAATACACACATACTTACCATTGTGTTGCAGTTGCCTACAGTATTAAGAACAGTAACATATTGTATATGTTTGTAGCCTGGGAACAATAAGCTATGCTATATGGCAAAGATGTGTTGTAGGCTATACCAACTAAGTTTGTGTAAGTGCATGCTATGATCTTCACACAATGACAAAATTGCCAAATGACACATTTCTCAGAATGTATCCTTGTCTTTGAGCAATGCATGACTGAGTGACTGTATCTTCTATTTTCTTGCCCCCTTCTTCTGGAAAATAGAAACAAATTGTAACCTAGGAACAAGTTTTAGTATCACATAATATCTAAATAAATTAAGCTTCACTAATGACCCTAGTGACTTTTAATGACATTTCTATGAGTCTTTTTGTCATTGATTTATTTTCATTATGTAGACTAGGAATTAGTAAATATTATTTCCTTAGTTGTAAGCTAATACAAATATCTCTATTTTATTCTAATACTAATATACACCTCGTACTTTTTAGAAAAAAAGTAATAGATATAAGATGCACCACTGTTTTTTACTATTTGTATGTGTTTTTTCAAAGACACATCTAGATAAACCAAAAACTATCATTATAAGCTGTTGAAATTTTCTATATGACAAGATTCTGTCACTGCTTGTAGAAGCTCAATGAGAAGACAAACTAAGAATTAAGCATTCTGAATAAACAACAGCCTTCACAATTGTTATCATATGAGTTAACTCTTGAATATGGTGATCCTGGAGTACCCATGGTAAAGCGTAGGTGTGTTCTATGAAGGATGACAAAAGGAAAGTGATTTTGCAGTGTGCTCCTGTCCCTTCTCGAGCCTCTAACTTCACCCTGGGTCACTGAGGCTAGACAATTTAAAAAATTGGCATAATTCATGAACGAGTAATGTATTTAATCTTCCTAGGGCTTTTTTATCCTAATAGAAGAACTTATTAACCTAAAGAAATGGCCAATATTTTAGAGTTGAGTGAAGATGCTTTTAATCCAGGTGTTTCTTCTTTTCCAGGGGCTGAGTTACTTAATGAATTTTTATATTAATTCATGAAATAGCACAATATGTTTTCAAATAATGTTACTCTCACTCCATACTTCTTACCTTTCTCTGAACCCTTTAAAATAATTAATTGGGAAAATCAAGTTTCTTTGTACTGAATGGGTGGGCTACATGCAAATTTGTACACACGTGTCTTTATGGAGGAAGGCTGAAAGACAAAGATTAAATGATTAGGACTTGTTGCATATTCTAAGTATTCACGTGTTTTTTGAAATAGATTTTTATTTTACCTATTTATCATGGAAATGAAAGTAGGTAAAAGATAAGAAAGCTTCAGTTCTCACTGTTGAGAAAAGTAGGTCAGAATAAACAAATACCAGAAGGTACAGGCTCTCCTACCTTCTGTAGCTGCTTGCACTTTTATGGAGGATATGTCCTAGATATGTGTTGAGTAATCATCTGGTGAACTAAGGAAATGAGGCGAGAGTAGACCTGTGCAGTCGCGATCATACCACTGCCCTGGCTCTTGCGTAGAGAAGGACATATGCAACACTACCTTGAAATCTGGGACAGCAGGACTGTTCCCAGTGAGACTGCCCAAGCTGCTAGACAGTTTAGTTTTAGGAAGCTAATTTATTTTCTCAAGTTCTCATCTTGTTCAGAGCATTGCCAGTAAAGGAAAAACCCACTGTGTGTACTTGTACACCATGTAGACATAAAGTCAAATGGAATTGAAATTAGTGCAAACCATGTATGTGTATATGCGTGTGTGTGTACCATGTGTATATTGCTTTCTATAGATATATTCATATTTTAGTATATACTGTATATAGTATATGTACAGCATATAGTATATTTAGAATATACATAGTTTATAGTATGTATTATATATAGTATATAGTATATAGATCACAGTGTTTAAAATCAAGTGAAAGGAATCCAGATAAGTTTTATGATGAAGGATGAGTGAAGTTGCTCCCCAGGAGGCTGAGAAACAGTTAAAGATTTCTAAAAATGAGGGTAATAATATGTGAGGAGTTAATAACTTATGAGGAATAAGTCAATTTACAGCAGCAGGAGCCCTAGAACCATTCTTAATTTCTATTTTCCTTGTTTGTTCTTTATCATACAAATCCCGCATTTCCAAATCCAGACAGCCTTATGGAGAATTCTGTAGGGCAGAGGAAGCATGAGAGAAAGGCTTTACAGATTTTTAAAATTTACTATAGCATAAATGAATGTGTGGATTATTAAGTATACTTTTCTCAACTATTACCCCTAAAGCACAATGTTTTATTGATAATTCATATAGCGTATAAAGACTACTACTGAGAGTGAATCATATAATTCAAATCATCTCTTTGTGAAGATACTGGATGCTTTCCACACCTTTCTGCAAAATTCTTTCACAGCATATTTTTTTGGAAAACAAATCAGCATACTAACTGCCTAAGAAAGACCACTGCAAAAATAGTACTGCATCATGCTCTAATAATTCTCATTGCTGTAAATTTATACTGTAGGAGCAGTTCTCATGCTCTCCCAACATTTTCTGCAGGCAGGACTCTCCCTGAGATGGCCATTCCATTAGCATACACGTGAAGCTAAGCACTTCATCACTAGTCTGAGCCTGAAAACCCAGAGGTAATTTGTGATGTTTGTACGCTATGTTGTCCCTAATCACGAACAGACTCCGAATCTGGCATTTCCACTCATGTTAGCCTACAGAGAGGTCTGCTGCTTGGTTTCTGCAGTATCACTATCACTTATTTTAGACTATATCATTCATTTCCTGAATTACAATAAAAGGTAAACTAAATGGTGGTAATTCATTTGGAGATGGTTACCTGAGTTCATGCAATATTATAAGATACCTCCACGACATTAAAGAAACATGATATATTTTATTGAAAAGCACATTAAAAATGATTTCCATAGGACATTTTAAAAATTGTTTCTGAGATTTCATAGATGAATACAAGGTAATACAGAATGTCTTCTAAGGAGAGCAAGTATTAGATTGGAACACCAGGAATTATTAGAGAGTCATTTCAACTCCAGCCAATGAATTAAATCAATGAACACAGAAGTACTGAGAAAGCACTAAATCAAATTACAGTCTCAAATTTAATTTACATCATGAGTAAAGATTGTTTTTTGTTTTTTTTTTTTTTTAAAGCAGCTGCCGTCAGTCATCACAAAAATGAGAACAAATTGAGGAACCAAAGTTCCTACTATGGAGGCTACATCTAGGTTGTTAGATAGGAGATTGTTGACTGAGGCTGAGTTCTGACGTGGTATGCAAAATGTGAAAATTGCTTTCATATATCAGCAACATTTTCAATAACCCTATGAAAAGAAATGACTTTACCTAAGGGAAAATAATGATAATAATAACAATAATGAGAAGATTCTTAACAGTAGGTCTGTATGTATTAATAGAAACCTGCTTTATGGATATGCTTTCTCCATTTACCTGTATAGACAGGTATTTGATTTTTCCGTGAGCCAATTTAGTAGCAAACTTAGAAAATTGATGTTGTAGAGATTATGTTATTGATAATCAACAGAAACAAATTTTGATATATTGGCCAAAGGTTACATAGATCTAGAAAACTTAATATGGTTTGACTACATTGCATAAGAGTACACACTCAGTAAATGACTTTTGTTAGCATAAGTCAGTTCTACACCTGTGTCCCCCAAAATCCATCCAAATAATTAGACATGGCCAGAGGTAGGTGGACGGTACACATTAGTTTCATTCATTTAAAACTATTTTTTAAATTAAAAATGCATTAGTACCTAACATTTTAAGAACAGCTTTATACATTACATTTCCACATTTAGTTTTTCTCAGTAGCACTATAATGCATCACAACAAAGAGTAGCCTCCCATTATAAGACACAGAGCTGAAAAGGAAATTTGTGATAGGACAAATCAAGGTTTAGGTCAGGGATTGGCAAACTTTTCTGTAAAGCATCAGATTGTGAATGTTTTTGATTTTAGGTTTTGCAGGCATTGTATTGTCTGTATCACATACTTTGCGTGGGGGTATGAGTGTGTTTTTATACAATTCTTTTAAAATATATAAAAAAAGTTTCTTAGATCATTGCAGCACAAAAACAGATGCATTCAGACATGGGGCTGTGATTTGCCAACCTGATCAAATTCCATGTGTAGTCTAAAGAGTAAGTGTTTTCTTTTCAAATACTATTTGGTGCATCCTCTAAGGAAGAATCATTTAAATGGCCATTCTCTGCCATGGTGAATAGGTATATTGAAGATGGGCAATTTCTTAATCTCAAGAATGTATAGTCCAAGTATCTTCCAATTGCATGTCCTTATTTTTTCTCTTATTGTAGCTTGTTCAATGGTGGGTGTCTTTTTGACCTATTGGCCATGAATCCTTCCCTTACCCTTGCACCTGATATCTGACCTGTGCCAACTTCTTAAGAGGAGAATGGTCTCCCACTTTCAACCAGTCTGTGCTGTTCAAAGAGGAAAATTTCTTCTGCCATTTCTTTGTGGCTGGAATCTTCTTCCTCTCCAGGGTCAGATGCCGATGAAATTATAAGAACTAGCAATGCCTGGTGTGGGGCTCAAGGAAGTTCTATAACTTTCCCTATTGTCCAAAGGGATGCTCCTTCAACCACAGAGTGTGGGGATGATTCCATTCAGGCTCTAAAGGGGTCTGTAGCAGTTCCTAAATTCTGAAAACCTTCAGCCTGCAGAACTCTCAAGTGCCACAAGACTCAGAATTTTCTTTATGCAGACTTATTGGAATAACTCCTAGAATGTCAAATAAAGATATGGAAATAATGCATCTACCCATTTTAATCTTTTTAGATGGAATTTTTACAAGACTATTTTAGTTTGTTTCTTTATGCATATTATCACATTTATTTTTTTCGTGGCAAGCTATGCCTCTGTCCTCTCTTTTAGCAAAAGACATACTGGTCTCAAGTCTGTGCCTTAAATATGCCATGTTCTTTACTACCATGGGCAGTCTCTTGCATCGTTTAAAGACATTTATTTATTTACACATTTATGCTCTGTCTGCCATGTTTGATAGTTCCAGAGAATCTGAAAGCTAGAACAAGAAGGCAAAACAAAAGGAACTTCTGAATTCTATTGTTAATAGAGTTGGAAAACCTCTTTCTCAAAAATATAAATTTTTGTGTACATTGTTTTTCCTTTCAATCAAAATCTTGAAGCTGGCAATTTGAAGAGTTAGTGTCACTTCATAAATGAAACATACTCTGGATTTTAGCAAGATATTTTGCTACATTAAAAAGAAAAAAGATAAAAATCAGGATTATGTTTTTTCCTTTGAGAAGATGACTTCCTTTTTTTTTTCTTTTTGTATTAAGCAAAATTCTAGTAATATGTATTATAGTTTACACCATGAAACATGCATAACTTTCAAACTTGGAAAAATAAAAATGAAGAATTAGTGAAGCAGAACTTTCAAACTTTGGTAATAAAAGATCTCAGAAGAGAAAAGCAACCGATGCAGAAGTGTTTGAAAATTGAGGATGAAAAGTAGTCTTGAGTTTATTATTTAAAAAAATAAAAGAAACCAGCCTTATATTTTCATCTTTAATCTTATTTGAGTGTGTTCTCTGTAGGCAATAGTATGTCTTTGCAAATTAATTGCAACCATCTGTTTTCCTATGAAAAATGAATCCCTTATTGTCAACTTAAATTATTTAGCTTAAAACTTAACTTTGAACGTATCTTTATCAATATAAAAATCAAATATTTGCATGGAAAGTTAAGGTATATTAATAAAAATAACAATATAAAAGAGCATTTGGGCTCTTCATACAGTTTTTCATATTAAAATTAAACAAACTGGTAGTTAGATTATCTAATTAGATAACATGAGATAAAAGTTGTGAGCTGGAGAATACATATCAAAGATAAAATATACAAAAGGACGCATGTATTTCTGATCCAAACAACAAATATCTGTATTTTTCTCAAGCCCTAGGAAAATGAGAGTAAGCTGAGAGAAACGAAAGGAAAATCACCACCCAGATTGGCTCCACTTTGTTTAAAATAATTTTCTATGAGGCCCAAATAGAAATTTAGAATTGTTTCATGGGAAGTTCACTAAATCCAGCCCCTATACTAATTCCACTTAATTGCCTATAGCTTCAGGCTGAGTATTTGCATTTGGAAATTATATGATTGACATTATTCAGTCTGCTGTTTAACCAACCTTCTTATACCTGTATTGGACTAATATTTTTCTTCCTTCTCCACATGTCTATTCTGTTTACATGTGAACTGTAAAGGGCCATTTTTTTTAAAAAAAATGTTCATTGGGCCCTATTGATTTTACAGTTTGAGTGTATTTATCCTCCTTGCATTTGTAGATGATATATAATTTCCTACATATATATTCCTGTATATAATATATATTCTTTTGTACAATTCATGAGAATTTTGCAGGACACAATATTGTATATATTTATATGATAAATACCAAAACAGTATCTGATATGGTATATATTTATATATAGTACCATATGTATAAATATAGTATATTATATTATATATAAAACTATAGCTATGTATCTTAATATAGTATATTTCAGATCTACATTGTTTTATATATACTGCGTATAATCCATGTTTAACTATAATAATTTAAATTGGTAGTAAATTGCTAGTTGTTAATTGCTTGATTGAAATAAAAAATGATGCACTCATCCTTGTGTGTCTAGTGTGTCTCAGCAGCCTTCACAGTTTAACAGTACAAAAATCAGTTTGCAAAGCTTCCCTAGATTTGCTGAGGAACAGCCTATAAAACAGACATAGTGTATCTTTGGTGTCTTTCTGTTCTTTTCTGGCAGTTCTCGCCCACTGTCTCTTCAAAATCTTCTTTTCTTGACTGTAAACTGGGTGTTAAGTTATTTTCTAAGTGTTGGCTACCGAGAATTAACACTAGGGCATTCCTGTCCCAATGGAGAACTCTTGACAGCCATACAAGTTAAACAGCGGTGATATTGTGGTAAATCTTCACAGATGGGCCTGTTTTTCCCTTCAATAGATCATACGTAGATGTGGCTGTTCAATGTACCTTCATACACACGTTTGCAGTCCATGAGGAGGGCACCAAAGGCAATACATTCATGTCTCATCCATAGAAAAAAGTATGACTATAATTAATTGATAAACTCAATTAAGAAAGAAACTGTTTAATGTTAGTGAGTTTTATAGAGGAGAGTTTAGTTTGATACAAATGCAAATTAAATATAAGTTTTGACCATGTTTTTATTTTAAAAACTATACCTTTGTCTGCTTTTCTGTTTTCTATGATTTAATCACAGAAAATTGGGGCTTATGTAATAAAACTAAAATACGTCCTAGCCGTAAAAAAAATTTACATAGTTTGTTTATAGCATGAAATTGTGAGAACTGAATGTAGGCAGTGAGTGTAAGTTACCTGTAACTTGATTATGTGCATCATAGGCAGTGCTGTCAGTTACATGGTATCTAGATATAGGTATAGACACACAGATACCTTTTATTAATTCTTCCTTTCCCTAATGACAAGGAAACGCATTAATATCAGAACTATATTGTAATTACACCATTTAAAATGAATTTTGTGGATGTGGGGTAGGTAAGGTGGGAACAAAGACATAATATAACTTTAACATTATTGCCCATATCTTCTATATTCAAAGGACATCCATCCTTGTAGGACATGATTGAGGTTTTTTTCGTTTTGAATTTGAGGAGTCACTGGTGAGGATTTAAGGTCCTAATTTTAGATCCCCAAGTAAGACATCCTTAAAATAATGCATGCCACATACGTTATTGCTTTAGATGGTGTATATCACTGGAATTTCCACTGTGTTTTTTTAAATTTTATTTGGGGAGAGAGCATTTCAATAACGACAGTGGGGATAAGAAAGATTGCCCTTACATTCCAAGGCAGATAATACTTACTACTTTGTAAATTAATCAATTAATCGACTAGCGATTTCTGATACCTGCATGAGCTGTAGGGAAGACAAAGTTGTGTGGCATCTGGCGAGAGCAACCAATGAAAGGCTGAAGATGAATGTGTGAATTTAGAAATGCACTTCCCTCGTACGACCTCTGGCTTGACATCTCAAAGTCTCTTTCTTTTTCGGATTTAAGAGAATTGAAATTTTTGCAGGATTCTATGTGGTAGAAGGCATCATACTGAATGAACCGTAATACGTATCCTCAGCTTTTGGGTGTGATGCCCTTCCATGCTTTCACAAGGGCGAGGTCACTTTGAACTCACAGTCCAATCTGTAATGCTGATTGTCTCATACAATCCCTAGAGAAAATTCTAGAGTTTTCCAATTTGGAAACATTGAAAATGTGCTTTTTGTTTCACTTGTTCACTCAGTAACTCAAGGGAATGTTTTCCCTGCCTCATATGTTTACAAGTTTGGCCTTTTATTCTGCGATTAAGACCTGGCAAGCTCTAAAATTGACCAACCCAGTCTAAATTGTGTTCCTGTAATTTTCTCATGTAATTCATTAGTGTTAGCTAATTTATATGCACATGCACACACAGCAGTGCACATATACAAATACGTGTGTATGTGGGCATGTATGTATCAATGGGGACAAAGATTGTGTTTGTTCTACCTGTTACATGTTCAATAGTTACTTGCTGAATGAATGAAAGTACATGATATTTAAACAGAGTTTTAAAGCAAGTATAAGAGATTATCACACAGAACTTGGCCTGTGGGTAACTCTCACCTAGTGACATGCTTTGAAACCTTCTCACATGTGGATAAGGTATAAATCAAAACCAATAATGTATAACCTGGCAGCAGGCTAAAAGTTAAGATAAACTTAAAGTTACCAAAAAAAGGTTTGGAATTTTGAAGTGATTCTTCTTGGTATTTTATATGGCGAAGTAGCCTCACAATAGCAAGAGCACTGAACACACTTCTGACATACCTCTTATGACAACTTTAACTCAGGACTCTTGTATTATCCTGATTACATGTGTGTATGTGTACTGTATGCATGTGTGTATGTGTGTGTATGTATATATCTTTCAGAATTTCTGAGCTTCTTTATTCTCAGCTTTGAAGTCGTGTTAAAGTAGTTAATATTTAATATATTTAAGAGCTTACAAAAGCTAAATTTTGTGAGCTAGTACATTAGACTGAGATCTCAGGGTCTTGAGAATACTTACACGTCTAAAAATGAGAACTGCAGGATGAACGATATACAGAATAGTCAGGAACCACAAACGCAGGATTCTGGTACCAGGATACCGTGAATATGTAATGGTATCGGGAATCAGATGCCCAGTTTCACGTTTATCATCTTCTTGGGATTCAACCTACTGATTCCATATCATGAACGAATGCAATAATTAATCAAGATTATTGCACAAATAATTTGAGATTTGAGTATGAATTCTAACTAAATGGCTTTTAAGATTTTTTTCAGTTTTGATAATTTATAACAAATACATGGAAAACAAGTTCTAAATTTTGTAATAATCATAATAGCTGCTGTTTAGGGTCTGCACCAGGCACTGCGCTCAGAGCTGCCATGTATAGTAATACTGTCTACCCAAGGGACCCAGACAAGGGGGAAAGTATAGGCTGAAATCCATCCTATGTTGTAACAATGCAACCTGCCTGGGCTGAGTGCTTTCCGTGCAGTACTTGAGATTGTTACAACAACCCTCAAGTGGCATGTTTTGCTTCCATTCTACAGATGGAAATGAGGGATGGGGAGGTTTTGTGACCTGCCCAGGTGGATATGGCTAGATATATCCAGGTTTGATCTCAAGTCTGTCTGGATCCAAAGCCTTTCTCCCACACTCTGTATGAGAGCTACAGGCAGAGATTCTAGGAAAGAACGTAGCCATGTTGTCAGAGGCACTCCACGAAGGCACTGACAGGAAAGGTTTCATCAAGGAGCGGACTCAGCGTCACTCCGTGTCAGGAAGGTGCTACTTCTGCCCCTGTGCTCTGGAACACTCCAGACAAGGCAACCAGAGCAGCAAAGGATGTAGGGGCGGCTCTTCCTCCTTGCAATTACACAAACCATCCGGTTTTGGAGACATTGTTTCTCTTTGTTTCCTTCAGTTCTGATTCTGAATACAGAAAGGACATGAGCCGCACATCTTGCTTTATGATAAGAACATGTTTCCTAAAGTAAATTTAATGAATTCTTTAATGCACCCTCTATATTTAGGTCATTGTCTGCGTACAGTGCCACCAGAACGTCTCCATTTCTTATTGCTGAATGCTTTGTCTTAAGTTTGTAATCATCTTAAAACTCAAAAGTGAGGGGAGAAAACCTTCAGCGATGACTTCTAAGTTATCACTAGCCCAAGTGTGCAATTAAACAGAGCATGCCAAAAGCCTCGTTCAAGAAAGTTTTAAAATATTCATGAGTCTGCAGTAGGGATGTGTTGTGATCATCAGACATCAGTAGTCACTGGGTTGCCTCTCGATGCTGCAGTTCCCTGTCTTACAGGAGAAAACAGAGGATTGTATATACTCCGCTTGACACTGCTAGGCAGTAAGATTATTAGAGTGAGAAGCAAAGATGCAAATGGAGCATATTCCCAAACGTCCGTCACTCCCTGGAAGTTAGGTGTTTGGATTCTGCCAGAAACACAGTCAGTACAATCTGGCAAAGCCAGGAAGAGGGAAATCCCTTCAAAGGGGATTGATGAGCCTGCCTGCGATGTCCTGCAGCCTGAGGCCACGCAGGGAAGTGGTGGTGGTTCTGGAGAGACAGAGAAAGCCGGATGTGCACCACACTGTGGAGAGAGCTGTATTCTGCATATTTTTTCAGGCACACATTGAACTTGAAATAATGTTACCTGCTCCGTTCAAACTATAGTCTAGCATTAAAAATTAGGAAGTCTGTAGATACTGACTCAGCCTCCTTGCACTGCTTACTTCTCTAAATGGGCAGCAGTGTGCGTTTCCACTGTGTTCTGGAAGGACTGTCACAGGGGCTGGGCTAGACCATCAGGACTGTATTTCCATTTAGTGCTGGGTGCTGGTGGAAGATGATGAAGGACCAGCTCGCGTTTTGAGAGAGCTGGCAAAAACAGAAGTGCCAGCAGTGTCCCCTAAGAACGTATTTTGTACAATTTGTGGCCTCACATACAGAGCTCTCACAGTCTTGTCCTTGATATCTATTTCAATGAAACCTATAATTGTTTCATAAGTTTTTATATGTAGAGAGATCCAGTGACAACCAGTCTTAAACTATTATCTGTCCTGGAGTATATAATGCAGTTCTCACATCCAGCGTATTTACATGAAACTCATTATGGCCACAAAGAACACACCACTGACATTGTATTCAGGGCAATCTGCCAGGCAGCCATATTTGTGATGTATCTGGGCAAGTGAAGCCCAGAACACCCCACCAGACGGCCGTTATCATCTGGGTTTGAGGTAATAAAGCACTAGCTGGAGTAAGTGTGGAGAAAAGGGAGGAAAACAGTAAAATATGACTGCGGACATTTGAGCCTGGATCTTGGGATCTCATACTATTACATCAATGGACTGTTCAGAAGAGAGGGAGAACTTGGCTGGAAGTGAGAGAAGACCAGGAGCTTGATCATGATTATGTTCAATTTGAGTTCTACGTCTACTGTAGACGTCCAGGTGAAAACATTGATTTGGAGCTGAGAAAAAGGTCAGGACAGGACAATTAAATTTTGGAAATTTCTTTAAAAAGTGATGGTTGAGATGGTAATCATGATCATATCAGTGAAAAAAGAGGGTAACCATAGAAGGATGAATGGTGAACATTTAAGGGAGATTTTTAAAAAAGAGGGGACTTTAGTTAGATTGCATAGGGGCAATTATGGAAGTGGTGGGAAAAAAAGGAAAGGCCTTGCTGAAACAGCTAAGAGAATATTTCAAAGAGATCAACGTGGTTAATAGGGTTAAATATCAAAAAATTTAAGGGACCCTGCTAATTTGAAATCTGTGAAGGCTTTGGTAACCTCCATGGACAGTCAGCAGATTTCAAGTGGTTACAGAGAGTACATCACAAGGAAATAAAAATAGTTATTTCAAATGTTTTTGATGAAAAAAATGAATAGCCTGAAATTATGATAATTGCCATTTACTGAATATCTACTAGGGGCCAGGCCCTCTATTTAAATTATCTCGTTTAATTCAAATGCAAACAGTTGGAACTATGCTCCTGTTTTTCAGATGAAGAAGTCAAGATCAAGTGCTTATGTAAAACCACCCAGGAAGTAAAAGGTTTAGCACCTAGCCTTGTGCAATCGAATTTCCTGAGATGAAGGACGTGTTCTGCAGCCACTCGGCCAGCACAGTAGGCCCCAGACACATGCAGTTATTGAGCACTTCAAATATGGCTAGGGGAGCTGAGAAACTGGATTTTTAACATTGTTTAATTTCACTAGGTTAAGTGTACATGGCTACATGTGGCTAATGACTACTGTGTTAGTGCAGGGCCAGGTTCAGAGTGGGGTAAAGTAAATGTTAGTTGAGTTAGTTGAATGTTGAAGCCCAGAGTTGAGCCCAAGTCACGCTGGCTTCAGAGACCGTACTCTTTCAATGACATGGGGCAGATATTCACCAATTTCCTGCAACGCTGTAAGTTTGGTGCTCATTTAAAACTCTAAATCCTCTAGCCAGGTATGCTGTCGAGTAGTCCACAAAATCTACCTCTTTATTTTATGTCTATGCTCAAGTTGAGCTGAGCACATTTTCTCCCCAAGAGAAACATCTGAGGACACAACCACCTAGGGTATGACCATAAGCATGGAAGCCACTGGGTAGGTGGGGAGTAAATGGTATGAGAGTCTTTTCTTCCTTGAATGAAGTAGATTCTGTAGGAACTGATTTTGGTGCAGTTGCTGCATATAATAACTTGAGGACAAGCTTGACTGTCAGGCGCTACTGTGCATAACAGTCTTGTCCTGAATTGCATAAAGCATTGTAACCAAGCTTCTGAGACAAAGTGAGAGATTCAAAACAGAGAGACAGAACATCGCAACCTGAAATCAAGAGTGGGAAGCACTCTGGAACGGGTCAGGCAGGTGATCGTCTCTTCCAGGGCTTGCACGTACAGCAGCAGGGCTCTGGCCTCAGGATGAGGGCTAGGCAGTTGATGCTGAGACACCTGCTTTCCAGCCTAATTCAGTTGCCAGGATTTAGGAGTCAAAAGCCAAAGCCAGTTTTATCAGCTGGGCCAATCAACAGGTGGAGGGCTGAGTCTGATTGGGAACAAGCCAACATAGGTAGCGGCACAGTGGACCAGCAAATTTGAGATATGATAAAAAAAAAGGGGGAGGTTAAAAACTATTTGATGAAGAAAGATTGAAGGGAGTATAAGTACACACTGTGCCCTAACTGTGACTGCTTCCGCAACTAAGGTCATGTGAGATTGGGGATTTAGGGTTGAGAGAAGAAGGAAGTCGCAGAGGGCGTTGCCTCACTCTCCCCAGCCCTGCTTTTAGGAGTGTGAAAGATAGTAAAGGCTGAAGCTAAAAACATTAGAGAATTAGTCCTTTTCTGTCTAGATGTTCAGCCTGGTTCATTTTTTCCCCACTTCTTGATTGTAACTGCAGTTTCCTGAGCACTGAACATAGCTTCTTATTCAACATCCCCACGCTACTGTGATGAACACATTCTGCTCCCTCCCGGTTCCACATTTCTCAGGTTTCTCAGCTTCTCCTCCTTTTCCTTTAAGGATTTCCCAGCTCAGTGGCCCTCAAACATTGGTGTGTGTCAGGATCACCTGGAGGGGTGGTTAAACCAGCACTTGCTGGGCTCCACCTCCGGAGTTTCTCATTCGGTGGGTCTGTGGTCAGCCCTAAGATTCTGCATTTCTTTTAAGTTCCCAGGTGATGCTCATACTGCTGATCTGGGCACTACACATGGGAATGTGCAGATTAAGAATGTATTGGATTAAGGCTGGAGAGTGTGACATACTGCTTCAGATGTCTAAATGGGTGTCAACTGGATGAGGTCTTTTGGGCTGTTTGTTCTCAATGGATACAACTAGAATTAATGAGCAGAGGGTAAAGGAAAATCTCACCAGCACAACATAGATTTAGCTCAGAGAGTAAGCACGGAAATGGGACAGCTGGGTGAGCTTTGAGGACAGCTCAAATATCTACCTGCTGAGGATGCTGTAGCAGTGTTTAGCAGGAGTGCACAGTTGGGATAGGTGATCTTCAAGTGTTCTCCCAACTTTAAGAGTCAGTGATTTTGGTTTTCCCAAAGTTCAACATTTTCTTTCAAAGTAACCTGGGCCATCTTCTCCTTACAGAACACCTCATCAAAAACCTCAACAATAAAGAAGATGTAAAGATGTGTTTCTCTTCATCTCTCTACTCTTCTACCACTGCCGCCAATGACAGCAGTTGGTGTCCGAACTCTTTTCCTACCAAACACACCATTTACCACAGTCTCTGGGGATGCATGCAACTGCTGTGTAATATCTTACCAGACGTTAAAGACATTTCATCTGAAAAAAAAAAAGAGCCCATATTTAAATATAGTCACATCTCCTGTCTCCAGCTAAGCTGGTCACTGCATATCCACTTTTTGGAAGGAGGTATTTTCAGCATAATGTCCTGTAACAATTTCTAAATGTGTTGCCTGCCTATACAGAAAGTGAAGAGGAAGCAGTTTCCCCAAGCAACTTGTCTGTAAACCTAAGGTGTACTTTCTCCCCCGTATCAGGCCATGACCCTGGATGAACTCAGACTGAATTTGGGAGAGAAAATTAATCAAGCTGTCCTCTCCCCTATTTTCTGAATTGAGCACTGATAAAGCCTTTGCAGTGAGGGTAAAAGAAAAATGTGGCACAGTGAAAGATAATACGCTCAGAGTCTTTTCCCCTAGGTGAATTTTACACCTGTCTGAAATCAGGGAGCACTGTGCTTGAGTGATTTAACGTTCTCTTTTCCAAATGCAAAGACTGATGAATTTTGAACCTTTCAGGGCTCTCTTATCATTGGTAATAACTCCAGCTAAGAAGTGCAAATGAGTCTGATGCCTTTGAGAACGTCTGAATGGTCTTGATGGAAGCATTGATAGGGGTATCTAAGATATTAATGTTGCCTTGCGGGGTGGCATAAATGGGTTTAAATTGCAGCCTGAGATGGACATCCTAAATTTTACAAGTAACACCAGTCTTTTAGCTTCCCAAAGTTAACTCTGTTCCATGTTAGCGTACTTTGGTAGTCTGAAGAAACAGCAAGCATGCCATATTCTTGACATCATTCCATTTACTAATTTTTCTCTGTAGTAACACATAATTACAGGAAAAAAATTCTATCCCCTTTTAGGAAACCCTGCATCCCAATCTGTTTAGCTTGTGTTTTCATTTTTAAAACACTTCAGAAAAGGTTACTTACTGTAGTCTAGCATAATTATTTATGCTCATATGTGGCCAAACACATTGGTGACCATAAAGACACTAGTGGCCTCTATGCCAGAAGTGCACACCACAGCACAGTGCTTTGCAGCCTTTCTTTGCAGAGGGGATCACTCTTTCCCTTGCATTACAACCCACCAAAGTCCTACTCTGTGCAACTGTACAGAACTCATGTCACATGCAGCTCATCACATGAATCTCCAAAACTATACCTGACTACACCCTTTTTAATTCGGCTATACCTTGTTCAACAAGGTGACTCTCTGATCACCACGGAAATGTCAAAGCACTATCAAATTATTGTAAAATTTTCTTTTCTAAACACTTTCAATTTTGGTTCTTTCCCTGCTGTGAATAGTAACTAATTGTTTATGGCCACATTTGGAGTAGCGCTGCTATCTATAGATGAACTTGGTTAGTTTCTGAGACTCATAAAATGAAACTCAGGCACAAAAGCAATAGTGATGCTATGGACAGAGTCCTAATATCTTGGAATTTAAAATAGTAAAAAACATTAATATAGACACATCTGTATCAAATTCATAGGAGGTAAACTTGAAATATCAAAGCAGAACGCAAGCAAAAGAGATAGTGTTGTGTTCAGATTAAGGAGTTTCCGAATTTTATGAGGAAGGGGTAACTCTGGGTGATTTCATGGTGCCTGGTCGCATGGTATGAAGCTGGGAGGTAGGAGCCAGCCAGAGTATTGTGAAGGACACTTTGCACCTTGTTAAGCTTTATACAAATGCATTCGTCGTGTTTCATGATCAACCATAAATGGAATGTTTGCCATGAAAGTAATTCTTTACATTAAAGTGTGTCATTACAGAATCAATGATTGTAAAAGGCTTTAGAGAGATTATCTATTCATTATATGGTGAAGTTGATTTAGGCTTAAATCAGAGTTCGAGTAAATTGTGCCAGGCCTCACTGGTGGTTAAAGCTAGAAGTAAGACTCATGTCCAGGGCTTCTGACTCCAAATATGAGACCTCTTCTCCTCCTATGTTCTGTCTCTATCTTTATTTGTATTCTTTTTACTTAATTGTTTAAGAACACTTCTCTCCTTTAGTTATACAGCATACTGCCCATTATGCATTTTTTTTAAAAAAATTTCAAGATCTTATTTCTAATCATACAAGACTATACTTGTATATCAGGAAGGATTAGGGTATTGGGTTTGCTGTCTATCATCTGCCCCCCTTTTAAAAACAGATGTAAAAAAATACTGATAAATATTTAATACACATGTTGTATATGCTGGTTAATTTCAACTCCATTTTTTATCATTTTTTTTTGCCTCTGTACTGTGTTGTTTACCAAGTTAATCAGGGACTGAGTTGCCAAATGGAGGTAAGGTTGTGATAACATGATGTTAGGGACACTAGCTTATATGACCTACTTAAGATTGTGGATGGATTTAACCTCTATAACCCACAGTTACCTCCGATGTAGAATATAGACAGTGACCGTGTGTACCACGCAACCCTACTGTGAGGATTATATGGAGTCATTCATGTAGGGTGCATGGCCCAGTGCCTAGCAGTACCGAATTATATCGATGTGTTCTAAAAGAGTAAAAAATCACGGGTCTGTGTTCATTTCCCTCAAGGGATAATCCATATGTGAAATGTTTCTGCTTTCTGAAGGCAGGCGGTACTTAGAAGAATATAATTAAACTGCAAAATACATTTAAGAGAGCTACTTCTAGCAGAAATTTGATGATGCTTTGCTGCAGTTGCCCCTTACGTGGGACTGTGGTTCTGACCAGCAGATCTGGGTCAGGAAGGTGTTCTGTGGCGCTGCGGGGACACTGTGGCTCCGAGAGCCCCGTCCTGCAGCCGAGGAAGAGGGCTCACTCCCGTGTCAGGCTGGCATGCTGGGCACAGTCCATCTCCAGACAGATGGAGACGAAGCCTGGGTGGACCTTAAGACGCGGGTCTGTTCTGTTTGCGGGTTCGCAAAGTCAGCTTCCGTCTCTGATAACATACAAGAGAAAGTCTTCTGAATTTAGGGAATCAAACCATTGCAGCTGTTATGAGGCAACAATTTGAAAAGCTTTTGTAGAATGTCTGCTGAAAGACAGTTCTGCACCTTTCATACAAGCCTTTCACACTGCGTGACATTTCCGTGCTTTCGTGTTTTTTCATCGTTCTAGCGCTTGCCACAGTAAAATTATAAGTGCAGCAGTCCACCATCTGGCAAGGCTCTCCTCCCTGAAATGAAGCCGGGGCTGTGCTTTGTAGGTTGCTGCTGCTTCCCTGCGTCTGCACGGCCCTGTGTTGTCTCTTCTACTTTTTAATCAAATCTTGGAAAAGGAACATTCACAATTAATTTCTATGGCTCTTTGGGCCTCTGTGCGTCATGCTGGAGCTCAGCTTCATTCAGAATCGGGTTTGTGTTTACAGTTCACATCCGACGTATTTTCTAGGCTGTGTGTTGCCCTGGCCTCTGTGCTATCACTATCGTTACTGTCTGTTTGTTTTGGGTTCATTTTTTTCTGGTTTTTGACTCCTTTAGGGGAATGCCACTGTTTATTAATGTCTCCTTTTGGAGAGGACAGGAAAAGGAAGAATCTAGGTATCAAGATTTCTCCAAAATCAAATGTAAACATTGCAGTTTAATGAAGTCACTGGTCCATTTGGACAATTTTTTGAGATTCTTATTGCCAAATGGAGGCACAATTTCTAATGTGTGTGTTTATTATAGGAATAAGATGTAACTTAAGGTTTAAGAATTAAACATTGTTTTTTATTTTCTGGTATGGAAGGATTGCTAATTAGAGTCATATTTGTGGGATTTAGTGTGGTTTTAGGTAATACATATAAAAACCTGTTTCTCTTGCTATGAAAAGGATCTAAAATTGCCTTGTATCAATATATTCAGATTTCAAGCAGCAGCCTTCAAGTACTGTTTTCATTAGAAGTAGCATGTTGTTATCAAGCACATGTTTCCTATTAACTGGGAATAAAAAACAGGACCAATAGCCACAGCAAAATGTATTCTCTGAGCCTGTCTCCCCTTCTGTTTCTATAGGAAGTAGTAGTCAGAAGTAGTGTCGAGAATGCTGTTTGAAATTCCAGCTGAATACCCTAAGGTCTGTCATAGATTAATAAGATATTTTTTTCTTATTACACAAGCTGTCACAAATCCACATGGGACATAGATATCCCCACGGTGACAAGCAAAGCAGTTGATTTTCTCGGGTACTTAATACAACTGACTGCTTCTTCCTTCACAAATGCATCCACTTCATACCAGGTTAAAGAGAACTCTATGAAAGAATGAGGATTATAAGTTTAGTATAATGTCACAATATGATACATAATTCAATTCTATAAACATTTCTAGAATAACTACTGGAAGAAGGGCACTCTTTCAAAAAGCCCATGTAGGTAACACAATAGTATACAAGATACAAGCTCTTCTCTCAAGTTGCTTAGAATGCAGTTAGGAAATAAGACAAATAAATAACAATTGTGAAATATATCTGTGTGTAAATAACAATTATAAATATATCTGTGTGTTTTTCTGAGCATTTTATAAAAAAGAGAAATCATGTTATTTGGAAGGATAAAGAAAGTAGAGAATAAATACATATTATTTGAAGTAGTCTTTCATAAAATGATTACTAATTCCTAGATTCAGTCAGTCTCAAGAAAATAAGAATCACTGACATAAAAACTAGGATATCTATCTATCTGTAGCATGTGTATATGCATACACACACATACACACACATACTCTACTAGCTCATCTAAGATATATGCCAGAGGGAAGTATCCATACTGATTTATACAGAACCACATCGATGCTGTGTGGGAACAGTTTAACTTTATACCAAAAAAACCCAAAACCCGAAACCAAAAAACTAAAACAAAAAAAAACCCCCAAAATAGGAAAAATAGGCTGGGTACGGTAGCTCACGCCTGTAATCCTAGCACTCTGGGAGGCCAAGGAGGGTGGATCACTCAAGGTGAGGAGTTCGAAACCAGTCTGAGCAAGAGTGAGACCCCGTCTTTACTAAAAATAGAAAGAAATTAGCTGGATAGCTAAAAATATATAGAAAAAATTAGCCATGCATGGTGGCGCATGCCTGTGCTCCCAGCTACTCAGGAGGCTGAGGCAGAAGGATCGCTTGAGCCCAGGAGTTGAAAGTTGCTGTGAGCTAGGCTGACGCCACGGCACTCTAGCCCAGGCAACAGAGTGAAACTCTGCATCAAAAAAAAAAAAAAAAAAAAACCAAATAAACATACTTTGGTTCTCTACAAAGCTACCTGGAATAACTGATACCCTACCCATCTCCCTTCCATTGGGAGCCTGTGTCTGCCAGGTTTGACTAAATTATTGAATCCCAGTGAAGATATCATCACAGGAGCAGGCATTAAATTAATAATGAAGATCCCATATACATGTATTTTCTCTTCTATAGTAAATGTCCCTTCTATAATATTATTTATAAACTAAATAGAATGAATTGGTGAAGAAAAAACTGTGTTTATTTTCTGATGCTAATACTCTAATTGTTTCATTGTGAAAAATGAATTTATAAAATAATCATTTCCTTTATATCCTAAACATCAAAGGTTGAAAGAGTGGGAAATAATGAAATGAGAAATATTTTGTGATTCTCTCAAAAATAACCACCTTTGCAACAGTCCACTAAACCTGCATTGTTCAATACAGTAGCCATGAGTCTGTTTGGTTCTTTAAACTTCAGTTTAAATTAATTAAAATTAACTAAAATTGAAAGTTTATTTTCTCAGTTGCACTAGCCATATCTCACATGCTCAGTGGCCACACATGGGCAAGTTTCCATACTGAGCATTACAGACAGAGAACATTTCCATTGCTGCAGAAAGTCCTATTGGGCAGCATTGTACTTCAGTTCATTTGGGAGCAGGGCCATAGTTTTTCGCTGTGCAGGAGATTAAACAAATGTTTTTTTTAATAATTAGTTGAAAGAGAGACCTAATCTAGAGCAGCTGGTTTCCTGGAGATTCTTTTTGGGCTTTGAAAATCCCTGTCGTTTGTTAAATGTGAGCGCTAAGCTATGATGATAATGGGTGGTGGTGATACTGATCAAAAGATAATGATAATGAGGCTTGTGGTGATGATAACTGAATAAGAATGTTTTACCAAGGATGAGCAAATCTCAGAGCTTTGATTTTCATTATTAATGGTCAGTTGTTGCCAACCCTTTGAACAGGAGGAGATACCTAAGAGGTTTGGTATGGCTGCACTGTAGATACAGGTACATAGATTAATACTTACCCTGAGTCCATTTCAATCATATCTGAGGTCTGGCTAAAAGACTATTAGAAATATTCTGTATCTGTCACTGAGAGCTATAGAATAGACCATGAATGTGGGGAGACGGGCCATGGTATATTGCCAACAATTGGTTGAGATGGCCACCTTGTAATTATTTGTTGTAATTATATTCAAATGGATGGGGAAAGGTTTATTGAATATTTAGTCTGTGCTTCCTAAAAGGTAAAATGGCTTAGAAGAATTCCTAAAATCCATATGCATGTTAACAAGTATTGATGCCAGTCTAGTTGCTGACTATTGGAAACCAACTTCACAAGAGGCTGGTAAACCAGAATTTTACTCTAAAGGAGGCACCTTCTTGGTGACTGCATTAATGTAGGTGCAATCTAGACTATTTCCTTTCCAGAACTAGTTCCCCTGTGAAGCACATTCATGGTCACACAGTTGCTGGGTGAGTATGGAGAGTTGAGAGCTTTTAGATTCATTAGATCTGGAGGCCTGACAGAGAGTGTCATGAATTACCCCCATTTTCACTGCAGAGCACACCTTGCATGGTAACCAGAAAGCCAGCTCAGATCCTTGGACGGTGCTGGATGCCCATGAGCAAATGCCCCTGCCTCATCTCTCCTTCTTCCATATAAAATTTACCTATACCAACCTGTTTCACATACAGGTATATGCCTCGATGGAATTGAACTGATATCCTAATCCGTAAATCATGTAGCATTGAGTCCTTGGAAATGGTGTTTGTGGACTCTTCACTACTTTATTTTAAATATTTCATAAAGTAAATGAGATCTCTTTCAACAAAGCTGAAACAGATAATCTAAAATATTACAGGGCTTTTTGAATTTTGGTTTAGTTATTTTTGCTTTAAAATACCACTGTTAGTATTATTGTTGTGGTTATTACGTGGTTTTGGTATGCAATTTACTTTATGTGGCCCCAATTGCCCTCCTTATTATGTATTTATGGCAAATAAAAAATGGAAAAATGTGTTAGTTATTAATAAATACATTTTACTTTGAAAATGAAAACTTTTCTAAAATGAAAAATAAGAGAAAGGAGTATTAAAATAATTGGTTGGTGGTGAAATTGTTGGGTCAAAACGATGGTTGAAATTGTTTCAACAATAGCATATTTTAAAACTCTTTGTCTAGAATAATAACCATGATTTATTCTGTGATTTTTAAAAAATAGTGAGAACTTACTTCTTTAAGCCTCAATGACACTTGGCCTATATTTTGTTGAAGATAATTATAGCTTGTCTTTTATTAGTATTATTTGTATACTAATCCTAACCTAGAGATTATTCTATGGGATTCTTGAAGGTGAAGATTGAAACTTAGTTGTTCCTTCTCTTCAACACCTTATTTGGTGTCTGCTATAGCCAAAGTTCATGACTGTGCATTTATTAGAAATAAAGACGATTTCAGGAGATCAGATAGAAGCATAATATGAGTGACTGAGGGAGTATCCGTAAAATAGAATAATGGCCAGAAGGAAAGAGGGCTACTTTAAGGACTAGTTGTAGTCTCAAATAAGAGTCATTCCTTTTCCCTTGCAGGAGTCCCCTGATTACAGACATAATGGAGAAAAATGTGAGTAATGGATTTTTACCTAAGCGTAGACTATTCCCTAGATATAAATTTCATCATAACTTTCAAAGGTCCTTCCTATTGTCTTGAAGTAAAATTATCATATGAGCATTTTCTAGATAACAAATTGACTCTATTCCCTTATTGGATGCCATTCAGAAAACATAGGCACCTATCCATGCAAACAATTTTGGGGGAGGAATTATAATTATTTATATGAGAATAACAGGCATTTTCAAAACCAGGGATCACTGTGTGTCTTTTTGGCCCAGAAGTGCCAAAGCTGAAAATTAGTGCAAACAGAAAACATGGATTATCAGTAAAAGCTCTTGTTGGTAAGCAAAAGACCTTGGCTAATTATGTGGCTAATTTAGGTAGAAAGGTAAAATGCATTTAAGTCTCTTAGGTAGCTAAGAGAACCTCTGAGAAAGCCAGTTAACTCAGCTTGAAGGCTATATGCCTATGAACAATGAAATCTATCCCCTAAATATCGAGACAGATGGAGAGAACACCATCACCAGCTGGGGGACAGTGGATGCCCTGCCACCACACACTGTCACCAAAACTGGTCTATGCATTCCCTCCTGCTTTGCATCAGTAAATTCCTTTTCAGTAGGGAGTGAGTGCTTGTGTTGTTGGAAGTTGAAGTCTGTGAGATAGGAGGCTTCACAAACATGAACCAGGGGTTCTAAAATGAAGCAACCAAAAATAATAAAAAGGTTCTACGATATATAAAATCTCATTAAATGCCTTTTCCATTGATATTGGATGCATCATTTTTATGACCCAAGAAAGAAATTAGTTTTCCAGATTATTAGATTTATTTCAGCCTACCTGAATGGTCACGTGACCCATTACCATATGAACGTTCTTAATCTGGAAGCTGGTGGCATAATCCTCTCCCCCCATATGTTAACAATTACACAATTGCATTCAACTACTCATGAGTTAAGGCTATTAAGAGAAAATATATTCTTGTTGATATTTTAAATTAGAAGACAGGAAATTTAAATTTGGAGAATTGAAGATCATCAGTGCAGCCAATCATTGACACAGCCTGAGTATATCCACTCACTCTAGTACAGCCTTTTCCATGGGAATGAGGACCGGGTTATATTCTCTCTGTTTAAAAACATCCATTCTTTTACTTTTCTGGATGACACTGTTTTGCTCAGCCCTAATCTTTCTTTCAAGTTACCAAATGAAATGGACTGCATCTAATGCTACATTTAAGTTTGCATTGAGAATAATTTTTGGGGTGGGGAACCAGCAAATTAGGCATGAAGAAATAAATATGATAATAAAATAACTTTAGGATAAAACTCATCTACTTAAAAGGAATGCATATGAGAAATCTAAATATAATATGAAGTGTTATTAGGCTCAGTGAAATAACTGCCAACATAATCTGTCTTTCTGAGCTGCTTATTTATATATTCTACGTGACATGTATTCCTAGGAATCAGAAATACAAAGTCAATGAAGAAATTTATAACATCTGAAAGAGATCAGAGTTCTGGCTACATTTCTAGTAATTGACTTTCCCCTTCGCTTGGGGAATCAGGGGAAAACATTTTTCAGACATTTTATTGCTACCAAAGATTGAATTCTATTGTTCTAGAATACCGCAGGCATCCACCTTTGTCTTTCTCTGCAGTTCAGCAGAATGTTGAAAATGTGTACTTAAGCAGAATAACTTGTCTTTTATCCGGATGTCTAGGTTATAGTCATTGGTGATACTGGAGATAAAACTCTCACTCCTTGTTAAGCTCTTGGCAGGTCCTTCAGTGTTTTAAGCCACTGCACCATTAAACCTCTCTCTCTCTCTCTCTCTCTCTCTCTCTTAAATATCTGCAGAATGTAACAGTTAGAAAAATAACTAGTCAAGTCCTCTTTCATGGCTACAAATCTATGACTAAATACGAGCTATCAATGGAAAAAATGAATAATAAAAGCAAAGCCTCCCCAGTTTTGTACACTGTGTTCACTAAAGCATCTGTTTATGTTTTCTTATGCTGAAAGGTATAATTGTTTTGTCTTATCCTCCCTCAGCAGAGGTTGGTGGCTAATTCAAGCTTTTTTTTTTTTAACGTTATACCCCTGGTTTTGAAACAAATTGTGGGGAATAATTATATTACTTTCTCACTGTATTTCTTCGTAAGCCAGTATTTTGTTTATATCTAATAATGCTTTTCTGATCAATGACAAATTCTGTGTTGTTTTATACTTATGCATCACTATGCAAACATGGTACAATTTGTATTGTAATTATAAATATGTGTGTATGTGTATATATGCATATATGTGTATGTGTGTGTGTGTGTGTGTGTGTACGTAAAAATAAAACTGTTCTCTTGTAGACTTGCATGTGAAACTTTTGCAGCTCATTGCATTAGGCTACATAATCTGCCAATATTTCAAAAGCAAGTGCATACTCCTGTGTGCATGCCCATCTTACAAGCACTTTGTTGGGGTAACTGCAGTAAATGGTTTGGCTTTATTTAAATTCAAATTTCTTTTAAAAATGCTCAGCAATGACTGCATCTTGCATTAGTAGTCCATACGGTAAGACATATATATACTCCATTTTGGTGAATGAGGTGGTACTATGTAGAGGTTAAGAGTATAAACTTCCTGGTTGGACAAAGCTGGGTTTAGGTCTTGCCAGTACCCATTTATGATGTCTTGAGAATACCTCTCTGTGTCATGAGAAACAACTCTATACTTGGGAATACTTCTATTTCCTTGTATATCATAAGGAGTAATGTGTGTACCTCTTTAATATGCCTGATGTAACATTTAAATGAGAGAGAATGCATTTAAATTCTGACACATAATAGAGACAAGGAGGCTCAGAATTGGAAGAGCCAATTTCCATAAGTTATATAGGCCAGACGTGAGACTAATGATAGAAAGACTGTTTGAGATTCTGCTGGCCTAATGGTTGGACCCACAGGTAAGGTCCTAAACAGGGGGCATTCTTTCTTCTCTTCCCCACTCCTTCACGCAATTTATTTTCTTCAGTAAATGAGCTAGAAAAATTGGGACTGAGCATCTCAATTCTAAAGTAACATTTAGCATTAAAAACACAACAAAGATATCGCATTCTACACACTGAAAGGTATGGTTCCCTCTCCTCTTATCATCTTACCTGAGAACGCCTGTAGCCATGCAAATATTTCCCAAACCTGAAGCCTGTAGGATTCTTTTAAGGGTAAATCCAGTAATCCTAAACAAAAAGACATAATGACATCGTTTTAGAGTCTCACAATAAATACAACTAACTCAAGATAAAGACTGTCTTATGATATGCATTGTGCATTATGAGGTAAGAATAGGACAGTATGTAAAATACATTGCCAGAGAACTAAAAAATAATTCTTGGAAGTTAAAAAAAAACAATAGCTGAAAAAATTTAATAGGAGAATTTTAATCTAAAGTTGAGGAAATTTTCTCCAAATATAATGAAAATGAAAGAGATAAATATTGGTACAGAAAAGATTGTTAAATGAGAGAGAATTATCTGGGCAGTCTTAGATCTGACTATATGGAATCCAGGAAGAGAAAAGTAAAGAAAATAAATGAAATATTATCAAAGAAAAAATAATTTAATAATATATTTTAGATTTGGGAAACACAAATCTTTAGATTAAGAGGACCACAAAGCAACCAGAACATTGGATTGGGGAGTGGGAAACTCACTAATGTATGCAACCACAAAATTTCATACTACCAAACATAATATCAAGGACCAAAAATTTCTAAAAAGGAAAAGTTGTATGCAAATGCATCCAATTTGACTGAATGTATTAAGAACAACACTGGACTCTAGAAGACGGAGAGCAAATACCTTTAAATTTCTAGAGGAAAAATATTTTTTACTGACATTCTGTAGCTAAATTATCAGGAAGAGTGAGAGAAAAAAAAATTTTTGACCATGTAAAAGTCTCAAAAGATGTTTACTTTTCTTTTAATATTTATCACAAAGCTACAGATGCTATGTGTCACAAAAGAAAATGCAAGAGATTAAGGGAATAAGGGATTTAACAGAGAAGACAGGAAAGAGAGGTTCCCTATGTGGCATGTCTAGAAAAGTTCAAGAATGAAAGACTCCAGAAAAATAAGTTTAAGAGAAAGAATGTATGGGTTTTGGATGATGTATTTGAAACTATGTGGATTCAAATTGATATAAGGCTTTTACAGTTTCTTAAGATGCCTTAACAATACATATGTAAAAAAATTAAGCAAATGAAGACATACAAAGCATTTGTTAACTTTAAGAAAAACAAAATTTGTACAAAGAATTAATACACATTATAATGTTTGAATACAGCAGGAAACAATATTTAAATAGTCGTAAAATGTATAAGCTAACTAGTAATGTAACTAAGATATAGATATAAAATACTTATTTGGGGAAGATAAGAAATTAGGAAGTACGTGAACAGGAAAAGTGACAGGGCTGAATATTTATCCATCCACCACAACAGAGAAGCATTAGAAAATTTCTAGAATATATAATTAAAGAATTAACTATATAAGAGCTCCTTTTTTTAGAGATATACATTTAAATACTAAAGGAACAACTACATCAGGTGACAGTGCCTGCTTCTGAGAAGCAAAACTGGTGACCCAGAAGAGTGCAGAAGACATTTGCATAATAAGCTTTGTAACAGAAGTATTTTAAACTTTCCGTTCCTCGTATTGATTATAGTAGTTGCTACTTACATTACTTTTTACAGAGTGAAACTAAAAGTTCAGAAAATTTTGTAAAGTAGCTAATTTTATTCAGATGGTAAGTGAAAGAGCCATAATTTAGATCAGATCTTTCCGATGTCAAAATTCCATACTTTCAACATTACACAGTGCTGTCAATAATGTGTAGTGTGCTGTACATGTATACATACGTTTACTCTTTCCCTGTTTCAGTAAATAATGTAGCATTATTTGTTTTCAAACAAAGATCATTTGACTATTTATTACAGTTGGTTGTCAGTTGTGATTCTCTCATTTATTCATCCCTGAGGGCAGAATAGTTTTAGAAGCCCTCCCCTTTCCAACAAATGTGATTAGCCCACTGAAATGAGCATACTTTAAAGCCTGTTTTATTTTTTGTTTTCTTAAATTGTGCATATTTACATGATAAATATGAATGGTAAAATAGTGACTATAGTCAAGCAAATTAATATAACTATCATCTCACATAGATACTTTTTTGTGACAAGAGCAGCTAAAATATACTTTTTAATAAAAATTTTACCAAATACAATAGTTTTATTAACTATTGTTCTCATGTCATACACGAGATCTGTAGACCTATTTGTCTTACATAACTGCTCTTTCGTGTCCTGTAACCTCTCTCTATCTCCCCATGTTCTCCTCCCCACCCCCACATCTGATAAACACAGTTTTATTCTCAATCTCTGTATATTAGACTTTTTTTGTTTTGAAATTCCTCATATAAGTGAGATTATGCAAAATTTTTCTTCCGTGCCAGGTTTATTTCACTTAGCATAGTATCCTCTATGTCCATCCATGTTGTGACAAATGGCAGGAACACCTTTTATAAAGCTGAATAATATTATTATATTAAATATATTAATACATAATTGTATGTTAATAATATCAATGTATTAATATATTACATATAAGGTATAATATATTTATTTTATATATGTACACACACACATTTTCTGTGGATGGCCACTTAGATTGTCTCCCTGTCTTGGCTATTGTGAATAATGCTGCAATGAACATAGTAGTGCAGGTGGTGATTTCATCTCTTTTGGGTTTATACCCAGAAATGGGATTTCTGGGTCAGATGGTAGTTCTATTTTTAATTTATTTGGAAAGCTCCATACTGTTTACGATAATGGTTATACCAATTTATATTCCTACCACAGTGCCCTGGGCTTCTCTTTTCTCCACACCCTACCAACATTTGTCAGGGGGTGTCTTTTTGATAATAGCACCTTTAATGGGTGTAAGGTGATATCTCAGGCATTTTATTTTGCATTTTCCTGATGATTAGTGCTGTTAAGCACCTTTTCGTGCACCTGTTAGACATTTTTGTGTCTTCCTTGGATAAACGTTTGTTCAGGTCTTTTCCCATTTTTAATCAGGTTGTTTTTTTCTGCTGTTGAGTTATAAGAGTCCTCTATAAATTTTGGATATTAATCTCTTACCAGATATGTAGTTTGCAAATATTTTTTCCCAGTCTGTAAGTTGCCTTTTCATTTGGTTGAGCATTTTCTTTGCTTTGCAGAAGTTTTTAGTTTGACGCAGTCCTGTCATCATTGCCACCTTGAGCTTTTGATATGATATTAATATCATCACACCAGAAAAATTATTGTCAAGGCCAATGTCAAGGAACTGTTCCCCTGTGTTCTCCTCTATAAGTTTTATGGCTTCAGTTCTTACATTTAGACTTATTTTCCATTTTGAATTGATTTTTGAGTATTGTGTAAGATAAGGGTCCTATTTCATTCTTTTGCATGTGAAAATCTAGTTTGCCAAACACCATTACTTGAAGAGACTATCCTTTCCCCATTGCATCCTTTTGGTGTCCTTGTCAAAAATTAATTGATAGTATATGTTTGGATTTATTTCTGGGCTTCCTATTCTGTTCCATTGGTCTATGCCTTGGTTTTTATGCTATTGTCATATGGTTTTGAGTACTATGGCTTTGTGATATAATTTTAAATCAGGAATTGTGGTGCCTTCAATTTTGTTTCTCTTTTACAATATTGTTTTGTCCATACAAATTTTTGTGGTCCCATAAAAATTTTAGGATTATTTTTCTATATCTGTGAAGAATGTCCTTGGAATTTTGATAGAAATTGTGTTAAATCTATATATTGTTTTGGATGGTATACTCATTTTAATAGTACTATTTCTTCTGATGTGTGAACATGGGATATCTGCCCATTTATTTGTGTCTTCTTTAATTTTTGATCAATATTTTATGGTTTTCAGGGGATAAATTTTTCACCTCCTTATTTAACTTTATTCCTAATTATTTAGATTTTTGTTGTTGATATCATAAATGGCAATGTTTTCTTGATTTCTTTTTCAGCTAGGTCATTATTTATGTTTGGAAATGCTACTGATTTTTGTATGTTGATTTTGTGTTCTGAAACTTTATTGAATATATTAGTTCTAAAAGTTTTTTATGGAATTTTTGGGGTTTTCTTCATATGGGATCATATCGTCTTCAAATAGAGAAAATTCTACTTCTTTCTTTCTGATTTGGATGCCTATTATTTCCACTTTTTGTCTGGTTACTTTTGCTAATACTCCCAGTACTAAGTTGCATATTAGTGAATGCTGGTTTCAGTCACATATAGAAAAAACGAAGATTTTCCAAATATGCCTCCCCATTTTCCCCTCCCTCACACTAAAACTGTATACCTGCACAGTCCATGGGAATTCTCGCACAACATAAGTGTGGCTAGAGGAATCATGACCTCTCAGTTGCCTGGTTTAGAATCGTTGTCGAGGAATAAAAGTTTTTCTAAGATAACTCAGAATAATTGAGTTTTCTACTATGGAATCCCCATCTTCTAATCAAAACTCCATCCTCTGTAATATTTTTCCTTCTCTCTACTCCTCTCTAACAAACACGAGTCCAATTTTCAGCAATGCATTTTCTCTAAGTAGTTAGTGTCTCTCTTTTTTGCAATTGAGTATAATGGCATTTATTTGAGAGGGAGTCAATGATTATTGGCTTAGGGAACAAAATCAGTATTACTCCAAACTGAAAATGTCACACTAACATTATTCCCATAAAATATTAACCATAATTCTTCACTTCCTAATTGAATTAACAACGTATTGCCTTTGCATATGCTAAAGAAAGGATATTGGTTGTGGTGTAGGTTGAGCCATGAATTGTGGAGACCCAAAATGACAGACTCCTTAAGTAAGACAGAATTATTCATTTTTTCTCTCTCGTAAAAATAAAATTCTTAGCTGTTAAAGCAATTTTATTCCATGAGATCATCAAATCCTGGGCTTCTACAATCTTACTGCTCTGACATCCCAAATGCTCATGACCCTAGATGTCCGTCACCATGGTGCCAGTATTACAGCTGACACAAGGAGAGAAACCCTTTCCCTTTGAAGATGAAACCCAGAAGTTGGATACAGTTTGGAGCGTATCTCATTAGACTCGGGGCCATACTGAGCTATAAAGGAGGTGGGTAAATGCAGTTCTTACTCTGCACGCTGTTGTTTCTAACTGAAAATCCTAGTCGCTGTGTGTAAAAGGGAGACACATTTATAGTCTTGAGCTAAGAGAATGATATTTTACCTTTTAAAAAATGTTTTTGGAAAGATACTAATCATGAAACAAATAAATAAGCATTTAGTAGAGAGTACATGTGGATTTTATGTAGGACACTATTGTATATAGGATGCTGTAATGGTTTTATATCGGGAGTAGGTGGGAGACAGCTGTGGGTGAAGGAAATAGCCTCTGAAAACAGAAATATGACACTTGTTAGTATTATGATGACCGGTGAGAGAATTTTTCCTGGCTGAAACAGGGGCACAAGGAAGAAAGCAGAAGAAAAAAGCCTCGGTTAGAATTGCTGTTGGATGTGTCCATTGGCGCAACTACTTTGGAGGGTAATTTGGCAGTGCTTCCTGGATTTAGACAGCATATATCCCTTTGAACATACTAGCACATTTGAGAACTATGTATGCCCAAGAATATTTATTGCAATACTTTTCTGTAATAACAAAAGATAGGAGACAATTTAAATTTCTATCACCAGGAGAATGGTTAAATAAATTATGATAACTTTATATAATAGAATAGTGATTGCTATTTAAAAAAAAGACTGAATCCAATTCTCAGTAACACATCTTGTCCAAGTAGCTTCTCTCTTTTTTGGTCTTTTTCAATTGACATGAAGAGATTTCCACAAGGAATTGCTAAGAAAAGCAAAACACAAACAAAATGCAGAAGAGTGTATGGTGTTTGTTTATGCAATTTGTATAAAAAAGATGGGGATATACATAATTGGTTTGCATATGTATTATATACCCTGGAAACTAGAAAAATGGATTGATGGGGATCAGAGATGAAGAGAATGTTTCCCCATATATTTTTTATTTTGAGATTATAAATTTGCTACTATGTAAAAGATAGTTTAGAGAAGCATGGAGTTTGTTTGCAAAAAGAAGATTGAAAGAGTATAAGTAAAAATAATTAGAGATAAGAATGAAAAGCAAAGGAAAACAGGTTTTCAATTCAAATGCTACTTTAATTTTAAATAATTTGTACCTAATGATTTTTTTTAGTTTTTATATTTATGGATAGATATTATGGAAAAAATAAAATCTCCATTTTTCTTTCTCAATAAACATTTTGGTAGAGAGCTTACTTGATAAATAAAGGGCGTTCTAACCAATACAATTTCCAGAATTTTTACTTAGTATTATTTAACGTAAACCTAAAAAGTGAAAATGCTTAATGTAGGAAACTATTTATAGGTGAAGGGCATAGCCTGATATTGTTTAATACAAATAAACTTTTGTAACACTAAGGTATCAAGTTCAAAATAAAATTATCCATCTTAACCTATAAATGCAAGATTGTATATTAATGTTTTGGCTTAAAGTTCTTTACAAGTCACTAATTCCAATGCTTGGAATTGATTTTTTTTTTTACATAAATGATATACTTGCATTCTAAATCCAATCCTATTAAGAATCATTTAAGAGATTCAAATAAAACATATCAGAAGTCTTTTATAAATGTGTCCTATGAAATAGTAATTCTATTGATGTCTTTGATACTTATAAATTAGGCATTTAGTTGTTGTATTTCCTATTTTAGTTTCCATAGCCTTGATATGTGGCCTTTGGCAGTAAGTTACATTCTATGAAACTATTATTTAGATATTTTCTAAATAATTCTCTAAAACTCATAAAAATTACCTTAACCTACCAAACTATTTGTTTCTTAGCCATGCCTTATGATTGATCATTGCTCATGCTAGCTTTTTGACCCCACAAATAAAAGAAAACAAAAGAGAAAGCAGGTTATAGAGGAAGGTAAGGATGAGGAGAAGAAAGAATGTATGTGAATATAGGAGTAAGCATGTGGGGTGGGGTACAGGCAAGGACTCAGTATAGGACATACAAAAACCATGCCAATTAAAAAAATTAAAATCGTGCAAGACACGAAAATGTTTCCAAATATAAACACCATGTAAATTAGAAAAATCAAATAGTATCCGCTATTTATTTAGCATTTTTATATACCAAATACTGCTGGTTCTTTCACATATACATCATCTAATTGAAATCCTCAATATTTCTGTAAAAGATTGTTAATTCTGATATTTCTGTGTTGTGCACACACAAAAAAATACTGCACACACACTTATATACACACACACACTCGAAGACCTGGAGCCGAGAAGTAATTTTCCCCCTTACCGCTAACTAGTAGAGCTGGTATTTAAAACTGAGTGTGTTTGACCTCCAAGTCCTTTATATGACCCTCTGTTGCCTATGATCAGTCTGTTTTCCATTGTGTGAGGTTTTCAGTTGTGAAATGAAAAATACCTTCCGGATCACCCCTTATTGAATGAATGCCCACCATGATTAACATTTACACAGTGTTGGAAATTTTAAAATTTAAGTACACATGGCATATCTTTTACTGGAGCCACTCTTTAGCTCCTCATTTAAGTCTCACAGACCCAACAGTGACTAATTGATAAAGGCTCACATTAAGAAGAATTTATAGATGAGCACACTTGCCTCATATTTTCCACGATAAGATCACACTAATTTATTTGACTAAGAAATTACTGAAGCAGGCAGTGTGTTAAAAACTGCATCTCATTTATGCTTTTGGTAAAGGTGTGCTTCATTGCGTAGGCTTCCTAAATGAAACAATGTGTCAGAAGAGCAGTGGTATAGAAAACCAAAGATACGCGGTGTAATGGAAAGAGTACTCATCTCGAACCCAGGAGAACTCTATTATTTGCTCACTTGCCATCTACCTGTGTTACATTTAGTGTTCAAAAGCCCAGTTAAAATCTATATATTTAAAGGAAGAGCTTATTCGGGGCTTTGAATAAGCACAAATTAAATTAGACAAATGCCTTAGAAGGAAGGAATAAGCAAAATCATTTGGGTACAGATCCATGAATCTGCCACTAAAGTTAGTTGACAAAATATATGAGAGCAGAGTCACTGCATGTTCTCCTGTGCCAAGGTGATCATAACCTGCTGTGTTCGTTTGTTTTAATGCCCACGGTTTTGTACAAAGCAAAAGTTATGGTATAAAAAGTTTCCTACTTCCTACCTTAATTTCACATCTAAATTTGTGGTGGCTTTCTCTTGCCAACTATCTTAAATGCACTAGTTTTTCTCTGCCTTTAAGGCATATAGCAGGTGCTTTTTGTATTTTCATTTCCTTCTATCTTAAAGATAGTTATTGGTTCCATGTCATATGTGAGGAAACTGAGGCTTGGGGCATAAGGAGCTTCCTCAAAGTTCAAGTTAGTTTGGGAGCTGTAATCTATAACCAGAACTGACTTCAAAATAATATATAGATTCACGGAAGTTTCAGAGGGGGAAAAATGAAACTATTTTCTAAGTTAAGACTGATGTAGGTAGTATTGCTTTTGTTTTTTTTAAAATTTTTGCTGAAGAAATCAAGACTATTTTGTTGTAATTCAAATTCAGTCTGGGACTTGAGCAAGAAAATTTTTTAAAGTGACAAAATTACTGTGTTACAAATATGAATACATTGCTAGTATTTGGCGCTATCTAAAGTCTTAGTTTGTGGGTCCCGGTCACTGCTATATGCAAATTCCCACTCCCCCCACCAAAATTAAATACGTTAGAATTTTCAGGGATTCATTCCCATGCAAACCAGTCATTGGCTTCACAGTTGATTTTGACTTGAACAATGAAATATAGAGAGACTGGAAACAGATGCAGGCTGCCTTTCCTAAACTTACCAAATTGTCAAATTAAAAGCAAAGTGGAGATCCGGGAAAAAGTGAATTCATAAAGTAGATCGAAGAGTGAGGAGCTTATAGAGGAAGCAGAAAACGAAAGATAACCTGAGAGTCGATTTTGAAAAGATGATGGAGTCTGAGAAGTTCAATATTTGAGCTCATGGGATTTGAGGCGGTATCTCCAGCATCTCTTAATCCTTTCCGGCTTCAACATCTGTTTGGAAAATCCCTCGTCCGTGTTTTTAACAAGCGCTCTCCCTGCTGCAGGTTATTACCTGTGGTAATTCTTCTGCCTTTAGCAAAAAGCCTTTCTCCATATATTTCTGTCTTGTTGATGGTGAAGTACAAGGAAGGCAGGTGGCGTGGACAGCATTGCCATCACCACTACTGTGACCTTGCATATGTGCTTTAACTGTTCTCTTGAGTTCCCTCCTCTGTAAAATGAAGGTGATAATTTTTATCTAACAAGATATTGCAGTGAACCCATGAGATAAATGTGTGGAAACAACTAGCCCAGTACTTAGAAAAGACCATGGCTTTTGAATCTGAGTCACATCTTAGTATTTCTGAAACTGGATTGCCTTCTATTGAATGTTTACATTTATGACATTTTTTTTTTCTGGGAAACGTAACACATTTATACGGTCAAAGTCCAGCAGCAATTAGAATGGTGATATGGTGGGAAGTCCTAAGGAAGCAATGATGATGAATCAGGTTCAACTAATGCTCCTTTTGCCACCATTATACAAAAAAATAGAAAAATGATTTTCTGAAAAAACTTGACCTCACATAATAAATGCAACTGTCACTGAAAAATGTTTCCCCCGTTTGCTCTAGAAATGTATTGTTGTTTTCTAAATAAACTCAAAAAATTCATTAATGTTTATTTAATAATTGCTACTGCTTTTTTAGTTATTCGGGCACACAGTGAGTGAGTAGATTTCTAGCGATACATCCATAGTAAGTAGATACTGTTAGTTTGGCTTTGGCCATAAATATATGCCAAATTAAGAAGATTATTTTTAAATACATCTGTTGCACCATTCTTCTTCAAGGTTTATGAGAAAATTTTTACTTATAATGGATAGTTTGGCTTCAGATTCCCATTTTTATTTGGTTATAATTGAGACCACAGAAGAAACAATTAAGGATCACAAAGTCGGGGTTTCTTTAGCAGCAAGTGTAATATTTTAATCCACAAAGAGCCAGAATTAAAGTAATGTCTAGATTGCTTCAAGCTGGGCCAGATTAGCATACTACAAAATCAATTTATATTTAATTTCTCAAGAAAATTGAGATTTTAAATGGAAAAAGCTTGTGTTTGTCTACATTATGTATTTGTACTAAAATGTAATGATCAATTGATTGCTTTACTGAATCCATTTTTCACACAATACCAATATTTGAAAAAAAACATAGTATTACATTTTATATGTAATAAATTCAGGTATCCCAAAGAATACCTGAATGGATGTTGGCCAAAGAGAGGTAGCAGAAAATTGGCATTGATTGCAACCATTTCTCACTGGAGTCTAATTTAAAGGGGGATGAATTAGGCTTTTAACTTTTATTTTTGAAATTTTCCAATTTAAAGTCATCAAATGAGTGATTATAAGTCGTATGAATTATCTATAAATCTCAATATGTCTCCATTCATCTTTTTTTTATGTAAATAATTATAGCAAATGTGGTGGGTGGTATGTTCATACGTTCATAAAATTTTATTTTGCTTCATTTGTTTAGGGATTTGAGAAACATTTATTGAAAAAGAACAAATATTAATGTCTGTTCTTACAGCTGAAGATAAAAAAGATCAATATGATATATGTCTTGTCCTCAATTGTTCCACAGAATAATGGAAGGTTTAGAGTATTGCGGTTTAAATAGTTTTTTTTAATAATCTTTACCAAATCTTATTTCAAATCTCTTTGTACATGTTTGTTTTATTCATATACCTATTTTAGTTTTGTACTTTATGCTTTGCTTTTACAAAATCTTGTTTAGAATCTCTTTGCTCATGTTTTTATTTATTCATATAACTTTTATTAAATGTTTGCATTAAGGGGATATATCACAAAACCATAGAACAGAGCATAAGATTCATTTACAATATTTAAGATTAAATTGTACGGTACAGCAGAATGGATTTCAGGTGCTTTGTTAATATTCATTTGTTAATTTGTTTCTATACACTTTGACTTTGGAAAAAAATATGTTAAGAAAAACTGAACTCTGTTCATGTGAGTTGGAAGATGACCTCTTCTTTTTACTTTGATTTTTGACCTTAAGAGCAAAAGATATGTGGACCATACTTTTATCTGATTCAGTCCTTATAGATAAGCAGAAATAAGATACATCTTGGAATACCTTATTAGTTTCGTAGGGCTGCCATAGCAAAGAATCACAGACTAAGTGACTTGAACAACAGAAATTTATCGTCCCACAATTCCAGAATCTGACAAGTCCAAGGTGCAGTGCTATCAGGATGGGTTCCTTCTGAGGTGGTGAGGGAGAATCTGTTCTGTTCTCTCCTGGCTTCTGGTCATTTTCTGGCAATCTTTGGCATTCCTTTGCTTCTAGAAGCATCTCCTTGATCTCTGCCTTCGTCTTCTCTTGGGGTTCTCACTGCATGTACCTCTGAGTCCAAATTTACCCTTTTATAATGATACCAAATTGGATTAGTGGCCCACCCTACTCTAACATGACCCCATCCTAACTTGACTAATTGAATTTGCAAAATAAGTTCAAATTCTGAGGTATTTCAACATACACATTTTGGGGGACACAATTCAACTCATAAATAATAATGAATTCTTGTGCCAGATTTATATAAAGCTAAATGGATTTTCCATATCACTGCAAGAATGCATGAGTGACCTATATTCTCACCATCTTTTGGGGAGTGTACCTTCTTCGTGGCTATTAGAAATTCTCCACAGGGGTTTGTAGCATGAATAATGAGATTCCTACCTCTCGTTCTTTCCTTACCCTCCCAACTGCAGCACTCCATGCTTGGGTTAAGATACCATTCTGGGATGCATCCAGCCCGTTCTCCCATACTCCTCTAAAGTGTTTCTTCTGAACATATTTGGTAAACTAGTCCAAAGGATATTTTTCTTTCCTCAGCACTCTCCCCCACCCTGAGGCAATGGCATTACTCCACATTTCGTTTTTATTTCCTAAATTTTAAGATGTGCATTCTCAGTGTACAAGTTGATCTGTTCCACTTAATAAAAATACCTTTAATTTTGAATGCTTTCTTTAGTTTGAATCACTCACTAATTCCCCAGGAGACAAAGCAAAAACCACTTAAACTTCTCAGAAAAAATACACAGAAAATCTGTCATTCCCGATGTCCTACATTGAATTCTCCCTGGGGAAGTCAAGTCCTGGAAACTTTCAGATGCTATTGAGTTTGTGAACTGCATATTAAGAATATGACATTTCCTAATTCACATCCTTTCCCTCTCATCAAAGCCCAGCATCTCTTTTCTTTTCTTTTTGCATCGTGAACATTCTCATTCGAAGCTTTGATTACATTAGCCCTCAAAGCATAATATAGTGGCCAAGTGAGGACTTTGGAACGTAGCACAACGGATTAGAATATTAGTTCAGCTTCTTCTATGTTCTAACCATCACACAGTTCTTTAAACTCCCTTCCTCTCATATTCTTCATTTACAAAAATAAAATAGGGACAGTAAGACTTACTTTAAGGATTGTGATGAGTAAAACTAACATTTAACAGCAAAATACAGGTAATACATGTTTAGCTCCTTTCTTAAACTTTTCTTTGCATAACTTGTTCACTTCTACTTAAATGCTAAACTTAATAATTGCATTAAAAAGATACAAGTTAAGATTTAGATATATCTACAGGGAGCTATATTATTTGATTACTTAAATGATAAAATATGTGCCATCTTTATGAGGTGTTACTTTTGATGATGTCTTTAATTTGCAAAAGGTAATGAAGGTAAATAAATAAAACCAAGTTAATAGGCAAGGCCTGGAATGTTTTCAAAGGTGTCATAACTTACTTACACATAGTAAGAATCTGCAGACTTTTTCTAGAAGAAAACAGTGTTTTTCTTTGTGCTACTGTCCCATTCTCAGATTCACAGGGAGAATTTGAAAATCCTCCAAATAAATCCATTGTAAAAAAAAATCTGCAATGACTCTTGGATGTCTGATTTTGTTAAATTAAATTTTTCAATATTAGTATTTTTAGAGTTTCAATTTAGGCTCAAACAACAGTCTCTTGAAATCCTGTTTTGGCAAATGTCTATAGGACTATCAACCTATCACCAAAGTATTTTAATTTCATTTCTCAGAAAGCAACTGAGAAATTGCAAAATTCAATGCCAGTGTGATTCTTTAGTTATTAAGATCCTAAAAAAAAAAAATGGTCAAGGAGTATGGATTATATCATATCCATTATTAAAAATTGTCATCATAAAATGTAAGCAGCAGGACCTGAGTGAGGAGGAGGAGAGAAGGGAGGAGGCAAAGGAGGCGAAGGCAAGGAGGCTGGGAGAGGCGGGCAGGCTAGCACAAGACACAGAAGAAAAGGTGAGAGGTGCTGGCGGGTGAACTGGAACTCGGACTCCTGGAGAGCAGATGCAGATTTCCGCACTGCCCGGACTCTTGGCAGGGTGACTTCTCTCTGGGTCTTGTCAAGGGGACTACAGAAAATGTGTCCCCAGGGAAGTGAGCTGTCTGATCAGCCTTCCTGCTCAGGCCATGACAGAGCAGAGTCCTCAGCTCTTCCGGCTGGATCTTCCTGTTCCCTGCTGTTTGTCCTTCTACTCCATTTAAATGTGCCCTGGTGCTTCTCCTCATTACCATCATCCTCACCAGCGACCTCCATTCTGAGACTTTTGTCTGCCGCACTTTGGTGACATTTTCATTAGATAATGCAGTTATGTCACCTGACCCAAGAGCCCCGTTTCTGCCAACCTCTGCTTCTGACCTCTCTGTATTCCTAGCGGATTCCTCCTGTCAGTTGAAGTTTCTAGTCCATTTCTCTGGCAGGGGGTCCACAGCCTTTGGAGGTAGGGTTGCCTGGACGAGAGCTCTAAAATGGCATAGAGATACGGTGCCTTTGGCACTGCCTCTGGGTTTTTTTCCCTAAAATGTCTTTCATATGCAAAGAAAAAGAAGTCTGATTTCATTTTATTTGAACAACCACCTTAGAATTGTCATTCCTTATCATTTTTAATTCTTCCCATTAAGCTCTAAAAACAATTGAAAATAGCTTTGCCATGCCTGTCTAAGCAATTTTATACTGTTCCAAACATAGTTATATATTTTCTATAGCTGGTATTTCTGTGATTATTTAACACTCATCTATTTTAACAAAAATTGCATGTAATTTAAGTTTACTAATGTTGAACTTGTCAGTACCCAGAGTAAAATCCTACCTTGCGCCTGCGTTAAAGGTTTTTCAACTCTCAGTAATGTCAGGTGGGTGAAGTGGTTTAGAACTTAAGAGTCTGGAATCAGCTGCCTGGGCTTGCACGCTTGGGGCCACGCTTCATATCTCTGCAGCCTTGTGGAAGTTAATGAACTATTATACTTTGAACGTCAGTCTTCATAGCCACAAAATGTACCTAATTACAGCCCCCATGTCATCAGATTCAGATGAAAATGATCCGAGAATGCGGTTAAAGACACGGAGCACAGCACTTGCTGCATATAAGGCTATTATTATTAATAATAATGTTTAGAATTATCATATTACTATTATTATATTTTATTTTTAAAGTGTTAAAATTCTATGCCAGTGTTCTTTAGAAGAATGGTGTTATTCTGAAAATTATATGTATGTAATATATATATAAACACACACACACACACACACACACACATATATGTTTGGCTTAAGCATTGGTTTGGGAATTTCAGGTGTTCTCCGAGGGCTTTCCACGGACCTTTCTGCAGTGATGGAGATGTTCTGGGTCTGCAGTGACCACATGCTTCACGTGGCTATTGTACTTGACATATGGCTAGTACAATTGTCAATCTGAATTTCTAATTTTATCTAATTTTAATTCATCTTAATTTAAATAGTTTAGGGCTGCCACATTTAGCAAATGAAAATACAGGGTATCCAGTTCAATGTTGACTTCAAACAACAAAGTCATTTTTTAGTATTAGTAAATCCAAAGATTGCATGGGGCATTCTTATACTAAGTGTTTCATCTAGTAAACTTTAGCTACATGTCATTAGTGTTTATGGTGTTGGACAGTACTCTAGGCAACTCATTATTTTTAAGTAGATAAAATGATCATATTTATACAAATTCAACAAGAATATATAAGACATATCACTATAATTAATCCCCCCACCTCATTTTGTGACCCGTTTTCTAAAACAAAAATGCATAGTTACTTGATTATATTATGGGAAGATTGAGAGGCTTATATCATGCTAAATTCAACATTATCTTTTTATTTATTTTAAAAGAGAATGTAAAATAAATGAAATAGTGTTTAATTTTAGGAAATTACATGCTGTCTTTGAGTTAGGTAGAATAATACATGAGTCTTAAAGGGCTTAGCGGTGATATGGACCACAAGAGTGATAGGAAAAGGTGGACCGTGAGTAGAAATTGAATAAGCAAGGGTAGAATATTCAAATAAAGCAACATTAATTCCCTAGTTAGCCACATATATAAGTCCCAGTCATAAGGAATTTGAAATACCAAGAACCACTTGCTCTCAACAGAGATAGCAGGAGTGATTTGAAATAAAATAAAGGGAGGAGGAGATTGCATATTTTTATCACACTTCTCTGCAGAATATCTTGTGTAATTTTGCATTCTTTAGAGGTAAATTATGGAAAGATCATCATTACCAAATTCATAATTATTTGATGTCTGGTACATTTTCTGTTCTCAGACTATGAGATTGGTTTAAATGCTTTCTCTTGCCAAATTATCAAAACTATTATTAAGACAAGGGAAGTTTGCATATTTATAGAATAGGCAAACTGCAGTGGACGACAGGGAAATGGAAATAACGAAACCTACCTCATGAGATGATCATGAAAAGTAAAAGAGTACATGTGTCTTGCAAATGTTCAGACTCTATACAGTTATAAGATGTATTTATGCTGCTATGAATATTATAAACACTCGTGATCATAGGACTCTTCATTCGTACATCACTTTTCTTTGTTGCTCCTTCCTACTCAACCAGACATCCTTTCAGCTTCTGGTCTTCTGTTTCTACGCCTGTCTCAGCTAATGCTGGGTCCCGTCTGGATTCCTGCAAGGCTGATGTGTTTGCTCTGCTTTCATCATTGTGATCTCCCAGTGTATCTTACACAGCAGTCAGAGTGAACTATGTGAAACGCAGCCCTGCTCAGCCCTGCTCATGTGGTCGTTTTGTGGTTAAGATACAGTCTTTACCTGGCCACATGGAGGGCGCTTCCTACCTCCCACCTTATCGGATACCACCCTTTCCACTCGCTGTGCCTGGTCCCTTTGCTCCACTTGCTGTCTCCTGCATTCTGAACTTGCTTTTGCCACACAACTCTGGAATATTCTTCCTCCTGACGTCCCCACAGACTTTCATACAGTCCTCACTAACCCTCGTCATTTCAGAGAGACCGTCTACCACCCATCTCCCCCGGCCCACTGGCTGCACTCTTGCCTATGACTTCACACATCAGCCTGTTTCATGTTCTTCATAGCACCGTCACGCATGATGCCTGTGGTTTATTTGTTTGTTATACACCCCCCAACCCTTCCTCCAGATAGAAAGGAAGTTTGTGAGAGACGAACCTATCTAACTTACTTACTGTTGAACATAAAGAACTTAAAACGGAGTTAGTAGAGACTTGGCGCTCAAAATAGACTGGTTACGTGAAGCAACAGGTTGATTCCATCATTTACATCTCTGCACTTTTCTGCGATCATCCTTTTCCTCTCCATGCCATTGCCCTCTATGAGGTTTGAGTTTGGAACATAGAGGGAGACTCATTGATCCATTCAAGACTTAAAGAGATGTTGCTGAAACTAAATTTAGCTTTAGGCAAGACAACATTTTTCCCTTTAAAAATAATATATTCAGGCCAGGCTCAGTGGCTCACGCCTGTAAACCTAGTACTACTCTGGGAGGCTGAGGCAGGAGGATCGCTTGAGCTCAGGAGTTGGAGACCAGCCTGAGCAAGAGCGAGACCCTGTCTCTACTAAAAATAGAAGAGAAATTAGCTGGGCAACTAAAAATATATGGAAAAAATAAGCCAGGCATGGTGGCGCATACCTGTAATCCTAGCTACTCCGAAGGCCGAGGCAGGAGGATCGCTTGAGCTCAGGAGTTGGAGACCAGCCTGAGCCAGAGCGAGACCTCATCTATACTAAAAATAGAAAAATTAGCTGGGCATGGCGGTGTGCGCCTGCAGTTCCAGCTACTTGGGAGGCTGAGGCAGGAGGATCACTTGAGTCCAGGAGCTGGAGGTTGCTGTGAGCTGTGATGACGCCACTGCAGTCTAGCTGGGGCAACAGAGCAAGACTCTGTCTCAAAATAATAATAATAATTATAATAAATTCTGTGTCATAAAAGACCATTCTTTATTTCAGGTTACTGTTGTTCTGCACTCAAATTCCAACCCTTGTTTTTCTATATAATTTTTAAATCAGTTTTTAAAAGTAATTTAATATGCAACAGATTTATCATCTCTCTACCCTACCTTTATAAGTACTGGGGAAACAAAAATACCAAAGTGGGAGGTTGTGTCCTTGAGGAGTTGTATTTGTTGGTTGTTTTTAACTATGCGAGAAGAGGAGGTGCACACACCCATAACCGCAGTCCATGGCATGTTCCCCGGGCTCACGTGCGTCGTGGGGAATGAAGCTCTAGGTAGCAGTGGGAAGAAAGGGGTTCACCTAGGCAGGAAAGGGCTCCCTGGGCCTTAAGGGACCTTCAGGATTAATAATGCCAGTTATTTAAAGAGAGGCATAGATGCTATTTTAATTAGGAACTTTGCACTAAATTGAAGATATCTGCCAACATCTGTGCTTGTTGACAAGTATTGAGTTTCCTGAACTCCCTCATTATGGGTAGCTAAGTAGTTCACTAGAGACAACCGAACTGAAATGATAAGCTTTTTTATACCTTGCCAATTAAAAGGGCTACAGCAGCCTGAGAGTCTATTGACTCTATTCTATTTTGGACACCTGTGTCTCAAAGTTAAAACTGGGACGAAAAGGACATGGACTGAGCAGACAATACTTTCCTGGCCCAGCCGTTTCCCTGAAGCCCTCCTGGATCCTCTCTGATACCACTTGGGACCTATCCTTTCCTTAGCAAGTGCTGTGTATCTGGGACTGTGGAGGACCAGCATGTTAGTGTTACAGTAGCTCCCTTCAAAGGATTGCAGCAGAATGTTAGGATGGGATTCTTCGGACTTCAGGTTCCTAAGCATCAATATATAGATACCAAATGGGGAAGCAAGTATGATGCACGCTTTCTCTACTTTGCACATTTACACAGGGGTGGCCTGAAGCAGGCCTTCAGAGACCAGGCCCCTGGCATGGTCAGGAATAAGGTAGAAGATTCAGAAAGCAGCAAGGTGCCTCCCTGCATGCACCCTTTGTAAAGTGAAGTTATGAGCTGGATGTTAATACTTCTTGCAGGTAGAGGGGGTTGGTAAAATAGATAGACTGTGAGGTGTATTCTGCACTTGTGAACTTCAGAGAACTGGTGGTTCACCTTTGCCTGGAAAGTTGAGGTGGGCTGTGGCCTGGGGTCCCAGGGCCCTGGGCAGTCCAGGTGGGGAGAAAATAGCTGAAAGGATGCTTTGAGGGTGGCACCAGGGTTGCTCTGCTGCCAAAGTTTTTGGAGCAAGAGTACATGAATGATTTTCCTGCAAGAGATGTGGGCCATATAGGCAGGAGCCAGTGTTCGGTTAGTGTGGGTCCTGTCACCCCGATATCCAGGAGACCTCTGCATGAGTTGTTCCACTGGGAGTCCAGAGAACTGCAAGTGACCACCCAGGACAGAAATGCACCTGTGCAGGATGAGAGACTCACAGGGAGAGGAACCCAGCAGGAAAGCTCTGAAGAGGCCTGTTCCTGGAATCAGAGTCGGGTTCAGTTACGCTGAGGCCTCTCTGGGGCCCCCAGAATTCACACTTTACCAGCTAGGAGAGGACAAAACCACACAGCCATAGGCACAAGGAGCAGAGAGCAAAGGCACTGCATTCTCTTCCACTGCAGGCTCCCAGCCATGAGCTGAGGAAGAAGGAAAGACCTAATACTGAGCTGACTTTGGGGTTTAGAATGGCAGTTTAAACTGTGATTCTAATCACAGAAGATTATTTTGCAACATAAAATGACCCTATGCCTATCTCTCCAATACATACGAGCCGCATGGCATGGATGCTCTGCCAGAGGATTTATCCAGCTTACAATTATAATGATCAAATCAGGGTTCTTAGGATATCTATCAGCTCAAAAAATAAAAATAAAATATTTGAACAGAGAAAAGAATATTTTTATTGAAATTGGCCCTAAATACAATTTAATTTTAAAGTTATACTCCAGAAAAATAGGATTTTGAAACAGCTTGAGGCCATCCTTTGGATTGAGGCCATTGGAAAGTGCACTGGACTTGGGTCAAGATGGCCTTCAGTGGGAACCTCCGACTCTGTTAATCTCGTCCTGACGCAGCACATGCTCAACGGAGCCTCTGTGCAATCCGTGTGCAGAATGCACAAGGCAGACTTGGTCTGGCCCTCACAGAGATCATGGTCCGGTGTAAGTAGCGGATAAATAAATGAATGCATCTTTAGTCAAAAACTGACACATTAAAAAAAAGTGTTGAGAGTGAAAATGCCGAGAAGTCCCCAAAGAGCCTGAGGGTGCAGCCTAATTTTGACGGGGAGTTTCTGGGGCCTCATTAGGGATGGAGTATTTGAGCCGAGGGGGCACAGCAGACAGGCAACATGTTGGGCAGAGCTCAGTGCTGGCAGGAGGAGCAGTGTGAGTCAAGGGCAGAGGTGGGGCAAGAGCGATGCCAGTTTGAAGAACTGGCAGAAGCTGCAGGTTGACCTGCCGGGAGGCTGGGTCCTGGGACCCGAGACAGGCCAGGGAGGCAGGCTGGCGAGGTCACCGTCACAGCTGCTAGCTGTTATTTGGCTTCTTAAAATGCATGATTCATCTTTCCTTTTATTTTCAAAATGGGGTAATATGTTGTCTCCGTCACAGAATTGTTAGAGGTTTAGGGGAATCCATGCATGTGTAAGAAGGGTTTGCAGCACTTGGGAGAAGGCAGAGAGTGGCTTATTAGATGCTAGTTGAATCTAAGTCTATGTGGAGTTTTTAAAAGTTTGGGACAAACATTTGTAAACCCTGTAACATATCCTGAAATTGTCTTTTTCAATATATTTCCAATGCATTATTTATTCTTGTCGGTTAGTGAAATAAATGGCCGGAGGTCATTTGGAGGTACTGTGGTTGTAGGATTTCCACAACAGTCCAGTGTACACATCCTCCTAGGATAGATAATGAGAAAACCAACTTAGGTAGTAGAGAGGAGGAATGGATAAATGAGGCCACTCTGTTATTTAGACTCACTCTCTTTTGCTGTGTCTCCATCTCTGCATCTGTAAATACCTGAGGCTTCTGGAACAAGCAAAGTGCCAGGGCTGATGGCAGGAGGAAAGAGGGGATCTGCAGCCTTTAGCTCCCTCGAGGGGATGGCCTCGCCTAGGCCTGAAAGCTGTCAGATGAGAGCAGGATCCAGATGACACCAAGTGTCACAAGATTGGACCAGCCTGTAGGGAAGTGGACAGTAGTAATGTCCTTTGAGTTGGTCCCACAGGTTGCTTCCGTGACAGTCCTGGCTCTCCCTCATGTGTTCAGGATAGTGTTTGAAGAAAAAAAATTAGAGATTAACAGGAAATAGAGATTATGTAAAAGAGTGATGTTTTTTCAAACTTTTCTCCCTGAAACCGTAGAGTTCCTGGATGCAGCCCAGGTCCATTTAGAAATTGAGAAGGGTTAGATTAGGCAGCTTGTCCTCCAACCACAGGCTTAGCCAAATCGGCAACTGTTTGCCTCATTCATACATTAGGCTTGCATTGCCCAAATATTTCATTTGAAGTCAGTAAGGCCAATCTTTAAAGAAGTAAAAAAAAAAAAAAAAACAAATAAAATTTTGGACTTCTAACCTAGCTGACTTCTTTATTTTACTGATGAAGGTACATGGCTTCCAAAACACATTTCAGTGTTAGAGCAACTTGTCTCTTGAATGTCACGTGTGTGCTTTCAGTTATTTTGCTATATAACATAGGGACAAGCACTGGTATTAAGAAACAGACCATTAATAGTAATAACATTATTGATAGTGACTGTTTAAAAACTCAAGCCTTTAAGCATTCACTCAATTTTACCCAAATGTGAAATGTGTTCTTCCAAATACACATATGATAAAATGAAAAATTGACCTGATAAACATGTGTACACGCGCACGTGCGCACACACACACACACACACACACACCAGCTGGCACCAGCAAAAGGAGACTTTAGCCTTCATGGACCCAGAAAATGGCTGTGGCTGTGCACTCAGAAAGGCTGAAGCCTCCTCAGGACCAGCTAGTCATCATGGCATCATCCCTGTGGTTGTCGGCGTTTGTACAGACAGAACATTTCCTCTCATTTGTAGGAAGAGGCTGGCTCGGCCACACTGGTTCCTGTGGAAAACGCTGCTGGTCTCGAGTGGGAGGGGCTGCTGGGACCATGGGTCCCGGGACGCTGTGCAGCTGTGCAGAGCCTCTGGGAGCAGATGTCCCTGGAAGATCTTCCGCCCCTTCCCCAATGGCCACCAAAGAGATGCTCTCAGCCGAACTAGGCGGTTCAGGGAGGGGAGTATGTCTTCTCACTTAGAAGAACAGGAGCAAAGCCAGGGCCCTGAAAATGTGTTCTCAGAAATAAAACTACATAGAGTTAGTTAGTAGATTCAAATACATTTCAGTGCAGAGCACTGAGGATTCGCTTAAGAAACCCAATTATTAAACAGTTAAACTAAGAGGCCTGTATATCCAGTGTCAGTGAGCTGGCTGAGCATCTCTGTGAAGACCCAGCTTTTCCACTCAGAGGTGCTCAGTGTTATAAAAGCGCAGAGAAGCCACGTAACACAAGGACACCCAAGGCCCAGCACCACCCAGCCAATGGGCGCTGTGGAATACGTTGGTGAGGGGGGCTCTGGACTAGACACGGAGACCCCCCCACCCCAGGAGAGGCCGTGAGGAGGACCCCGGCACGGTGCACGCTTCCATCCGGGTGCAGGGCCCACCTCCACTCGAAAGGGTCGTCCACTCCCAGGAGTTGCAGTTTATTATGTTTATCATAATTCTAACCTGCTTTCACCTGCATATTTAGAAGTCAGCAGTGCAGGGAGGTCTGGCTCTGTGACTACCCGCCTCCTCCAGTCCCAGGGTCTGATGTTCATTCCTGCAACAAATATTTGTTGAGTGGTTACCAAATGCTAAGCGACAGGTATGCCTGGGGGGATGAATACAGAGAAAATCACTCTGAATCTTGTCCTAGGAGCATTTATAGTTAAAGATGGCTGCATTTTCCAAATAAAACTCCAGGAAACATTTTCTGAAAAAGGCTTATTTTTCCACCATAAGTTTATTGACATGAAGACTGACAAGGTTATGAAAAATTAACCAATAAGCTCTGGATGTAATAAATGATCATATTTGAACATTTTTTAAAACTATGAAAAACTGAGACTATCCCAGAATATACAAAATAGATGGGCCTAGGGATAAAAGTCAGGAAAATGCAGCGTGGGTGAAAACTACAGCTCACACTCTTCATGTGAGCTGCCTTAAAGGCCTTTTACAGAAAGGGGCCCAATATGCATCGAACACCAATTATTTGCCAAATATCTCCTTAATAGCCTCATGAGCACATCAGATGAAAGCCGTTTTCAGAGAGGTTAGTGACTTGCTTTAGGTCACAGAGATTTGGATTTTCCCCAGGATGATGTAGGACACCGCTCTATTTTATCGATCTTATCGATGGTCCCTACTCACTTCTCAGGCCCCACCGGTGTGTGTGGGTGATGACGGGGTTTCAGAAACACAGGAGCCCTGTGAATATTTACATAAAGTTAATAAGTCATTCTAAAATTGTTTGTGCGATCGAAACCTTGAGATTCCCGCCTGCGTCCACTGTCTCTGCCCCATCACACACCTTCCCTCCAGCCAGGAGGTAAGCGCTCGGGTAACCCCTCCCACTCACACGGCCTCTGGTGAGGGAGCTCGTCTGGAGCAAAGAGAAAGCTCTTCAAAGTGGGAGGGGAACGTGAATGCTTCAGAGAAGGTCACTGACTCCACAAACAGTCCAGCCAGGATTATTTTTCATTTTGACATGCAAAAAAAGATGGACTTTGTGGTTTCTGTAATTGTTTATGGCCTGGTTATTAATAAATCCAAAAATTAATAATTCAGCAGACAATATAGGCCATTGCTATGGATAAAAATTGTTCACAATATACCATAGCAGAAACTATGGTGTGTACCTTTTTTTAAGGTAACAAAATAAAAGAGACTCTAAACCTAAAATACGTAAAGCATTCTAGAAAATCCAATTTAAACTCCCTTAAGCCATCTGACCCACAGGCCTCTACTTATTTTGTTTTCCTGGCTTGTTTGTGTTTGCTTCCATTAGCTCACATTTTACATTTTAATTCTTTATGATATAATCACGGACTGTGGCTATGTTGACAGAATAACATGATTTAAAAAGCAGTAGGTGGATAACATTGTTAAAAGCTTTTAAAGCAATATTTTGATTATATTTTCATGTTGTTGTGTGCCTTGCTTTTTTCCCTTGACAGTTTTTTATTATATCTCTACATGCGCTTATAAGAAATTATTTTAATTTCTGTGTAATATTCCATTTTGTGAATTTACCATGAAGTATTTTATTATTCCCCTGGTTTTGAATATTAAATTTAGTTTGTAGTTTTAGATATAAATAATACTGTGGTTAGCATAATTGATTATATATCTCTGTGCCCAACTCTAATTATTTCTATGACACAATTTTGGGAGGGAAGTTACAAAATAGAATGTTTAAACTTATTAAGGGTCTTGATAAATATTACTGTATTTTCCTCAATTGTATTTATACACATTTACGGTCTCAGGACTCTTATTTATCCCATCTAGTCATATGTGATTCAGACCCCAAAGTTAGAGGCAAAATCTCATCAAAACCATAAATCTGCAGGGTATTTTAACAGGGAGATATTTTTTATCCCATGCAAATTTTTTTTCATTCTTTTGGTATTTTGCTATTCTCATCCCCTCCTTTTTGTTTTCTTTATTGAGATTATTTACATGATTTTAAAAGTCAAATAATTTTATAGCCTTATAACCAAAAGCAAACATAAGCACTATTTTATACCAGTTTTTTTTAAAAAATGTATGTGTATGTATGTATTCATTTGAAGGTGAGATATATAGGTATATATATTTCAAGTACAAATCTTTTTCCCTTTAATCCTTTCTCTAATCTGTAGCTAGAATTGCATTTCTAAAATAAAGATGCTCATATAAGTCCCTTCATTTTAAATGCTGTGAAAACAACATCTTGTCTGTGTGACAAAAGGCCCTGTCTTTAATGGTGCCTGGCAGCCCTTCTAAGCTCACCTTGACTGATAATTTTATATCTTCTAAATATCCCACATATTTTTATTGTCTCCTAAGCCTAAAGAAAGCATGCCATGAAATTTTTATTTCCATTCTTCCTCCACTTGAAGACCTAAGGCTCTCTAAAGATCAAATCTTCACACAAGAATTCCTAAAATGCTGACGGTCCCATTTCCATCCTCAGGAACTGGATCCTGCTAAGTCTATATGACTCTGTTCGTTGAATAATTAGTATTTTTAAAGCAAACATACTGGAAAAGTTATAAGGTCTGGAGTGGTCATTGGATCATCGTATGCATTAGTTTAATCACACTCCTTCAAGGAAGGGAAAGAATAAATAATATTTACTCCTCTGACCAGGCCTGAGTGTTTTCCCAGGGATCTTGTTTCAGCTGGTGAGAAGTTCATGCAGGCCTCGGTACGCTTGGGAATGAAAGAGAAACAGCAAAGAGGTCAGTGGACAACAGCACCACAGGCCTTGACTTTCTACCTATGGCTGGCAGTGTTCAGTGAGACCCTCTAGAAATCTGGTAGCAAGTGGCTTCCCACTCTGAGAGGGGAAGTTCTGCCTTTCTCTTGTATCAGAGAGCCTTCACTTAGTGCCAAGAAAAGGGTGGGGAAAATGCACAATTTTTAGGTCCTCTTATATGAGTGACATTCCCGGTCTTACACAGAATTGGCTCCATAATAGTGACTTTTGGTATTACTTGTTTCCTTGTAATAGGAACTCAAAAGTGTGCAAAGGCAAAAATTACACGAGGTACTTCATGCATTTTAGGGGCAACATTAACAATGGCATAAGTTGAATGGTTTGAGAAGTATGTTGACAGGAGGGGACCCCGGCATTACTAGTGGGACCAAGGAGGGCTTTCCCAGACAAAGCACTTGTGGTGGATTAAGCGCGGTGGGTAAGAGCTCAGCCTCAGTTGCTGGCTTCATTCCCTCCGTGCCATTCTTTACTCTGTGACGCTGAGAAAACTGCATCAATGTCACATCTCAGTTTCTTCAATTCTTAGAAGGGAATGAGACATGCTTTTTTGGATTCGTGAGAGTATGATGGTATTTGCCGCAGAAACAAAGGCTCAAAAAATGTATAGTACGATTTTAACCAATAAGTAGTAGTTATTCGATGTGGGGAGTAAGAAGCACATCCCAGGTGGAGGAAACATAGCACAGGAGCACTGAAGAACCAGGAATGCCCCAAACTCTATACTCTGAGGCGCAGAATGCAAGCTGAGTGAGTTGGCAGTGAGGAGAAGGCCAGAGATGAGAAGGGACTCAGGGAGACAAGGCCTGGAGGTGGGTAATTCTAAGAGACCCAGTGGACAAATAATGCATGAGGCCATGGAAGTAGGTGTGATGATCCAAGGGTGCAGAAAGAATGATGCAATGTGGAAACATAAACTGGAGTCCTGGGGAATACCGATCTTTTATCAAAGGGCTAGTGATAAACAACCTAGCAGCTGTAGCAAGGGAGATAGAAAAACCAGGCAAAGGGCCTTAGGAACATATTTTTTTTTGGACACAATAGACTATCTAATGCCCACATGATATCAAATAAGCCATTTAATGAGTCAAAAACATTAGCTAATAATTTTTTATATCATTTAGATGATGCTAGACAAGATTTCAATTAAACACTTAATGTCTAAACTGTGACAATAAATGTGTTCTATTAAATCAACTGATTGCAGAGTCATCAAGGGCATTTCCTTGTGGACACGGAGATTTCTTTTATAAACATTTCTAATGTGAACTTGAATATTTTGTTATTTTTAACTTCCAAGCCTATGTTTTTCTTTTTATTGCCTAGAAAGATTAACATCAAAGATGGTAAGTTGATAAGATATCTGCTTTCATAAACTGTATAGTGAGTGAATGTATTTTCACCAGTAAGAATTTTGATACCAGGCAAAAAGCCACCTAAAATCCTTCTGCAAAGTAGATTTGTGGACTTAAAAGTACACATCCAGATAAAAGGCCTGACTCAGTGAGGGACCGTGCTGTTCCCTCGGCTTGCTTCCGGAAAGGGTCCCCCTGGATGCCTGGCTTCCCCAGCACTTGCCAGCCTCAGATGTCAGGTCCCAGGCCATGTTGTCAGGGAGTTTCCTCCTTGTCTTCTCACTGGCCTCTGAGTTATAGAACTGACAGCAGATATAACTTTGTTGCTGAATAAGGCTGCATGCTCAGAGCAGCCATGCCGTTGTCTGTAGCTTATAAATGAATCTTTGGTTCAAGACAAAGACCCTTATCTTTAAAATATTACAGACTCTTGACAGATTATATGGGTTAGATCACTACTTGCATTAGGTTGCTTTTTGAAGGGTGAAGGGAGGTGAAGATTCTGTACATACATAATATGATTGCTAGAATTGTTACAACCTTGTTTTTCAGCTTGAGAGATTTATACTTACTATCATGCTAACTTTGAAAATCTTCCTAGGCTTAGACAGAATGCTGTGGTCAACACTTATTTTAGGACTTTCAATATGATTAATGATACAGTTTCAAATTCCTAGAGATTCCTGAAAAAGATACAAGAGAGAAAGAAGTTATAATGCAACATGATAAAGATGCTCCTAACATTTTTAACAGATACATAAAGATCTTTTTCCCCACAGAAAAGCTATTAAAACAATAATCACATTTATTCAACAAGCCTCCATCGGGTGATGCTGCCATCTATGAGCAGGTCCTGTGGGGGTTCTGGGGGCCCTGACCTGAGCCTGTATCCCAGCGCAGGAGCAAACTCGAATCTACTGATCATGTGCAGGGTGCATAACACGACAGCAGAAGGATGAGCTCACTGCCATGGAATGTCAGTTTTGTTTTGGAAGGGAAAATTTAACATAAATGATGATATATGATTTGAGCCTTGAAAAGAGTGGAGAGGCCAGGCGTGGTGGCTCATGCTTATAATCCTAGCACTCTAGGAGGCCGAGGAGGGAGGATTGCTTGAGTGTAGGAGTTCAAGACCAGCCTGAGCAAGAGCGAGACCCCATCTCTACTAAAAATAGAAAAATTAGCCGGGCGTTGTGGTGGGCGCCTGTAGTCCCAGCTACTCCGGAGGCTGAGGCAGGAGGATTGCTTGAGCCCAGGAGTTTGAGGTTGCTGTGAGCTAGGTTGATGCCACAGCACTCTACTCAGGGCAACCAAGTGAGACTCTGTCTAAAAAATAAGTAAATAAATAAAAAAATAAAGCAGGATAGAAATGTCTCTTCAGCCCCACATCCTCAGCCTCTTCCCTGCTGCTCCTCTGCACTGTTTGCCTGTGGCCTACAGTGTTGCCGTGGACAGTGGACCTGTAACCTCTCACGACATCCTCCCTGCTTCATACTAAATCCTATCACGACATCTTTGTCCACCTCTTTCTTAGCCTAGTAAAAAGTAGTCCTCATAATTGAGCTCCAAGCTTCCAATAGGATCTAACTTCCGTGTACCTGGAGTCAAGGTTCGAGGGAAACTACTACTTTAATGACACACTTTCTCTCCACCTGGATTTCACACTTGCCACCCAGGCTGTTCCCTGGCCTCTGAATTGGGAAAGCCCTTCACCCCTGTGTCTTTGAACATGGCGTTTTATGGTCTTGCGTATATGCGAAGTTTTTCATTGTCCCTCCAGGCCTTTGCCTTGGCTTGTGCATGCACTGCAGTGTAGGTTGTAGACTTGTCACTGTTTTCTTTATGAGCCTTTCTCAGTCTAGAGTCTCAGCCCCTTGAGGACAGGCACAGGGCCTACCACTTTGCATGGCATGTAGAATGGATCACTAAATGCTGTTTAGAAAAAGAAAAAACAGAACGAATGGTCCAATAGAAATAAGTTGGTAAGAAGGACGTGAAGTACAGAGGAAACAGCACGAATGCAAGCTCGTAGGAAAACACAGTGAATTCAAACAGCAGTGAGTGATCCAGGGAGGGCTGACTGACAGGATGTGCTCAGGAAGGAATGGAAAAGCGGCTGGGGTGTTTGGTTTGGTTACGATGGTTGATAGCACGCTTGTGTTTATGAGACTAGAATATTCTAAAATGCAGACTTTGGAAAACTCACATACCCTATTTGATTTGCAGGTTAGATTCAGATTGCAGTGCAGGATAGTAGGATAGCAGAGAGCATGGAGGCAGGGATTTTGTTTAGGTTTTTTTTTTCTTTTCTGTGCCTTTCCGCTAGTCACTCCAGGACTAAAGGGCAGTGCCACAAAACCAGATTAAATATTGAGCTCCATTCTGAAACTTGAAAGTGAAAACCAAGTGATGGTTTGATTTGCCTCCCATCAGTGGGTCACTAATAGAGAGAAACATAAATATATTTTGGATGACGCTTAATAGTTGCTGCCCAGCTTGTAAGATGCTGGCCCAGGATGTGGGGAAAACACTTGAGTTGTTTCTATGCCTTCTACCTCACCAAGTGGAGAAGCTCCAACAGGTACAACTGCATGGCATCTTCTATGGCCCTCACCTTACTTCCTCATTACTCTTATTTATTTGTTTTTAGTTGAAAAGCAGTGTGATGATGAGCTCATAGATACTTTTCCATGGCTTGGCAGAAGACTCTAATAGTTCTTGATCTTGAGAGAATAGGAGCAGCATAGTATAGTGAAAACGGCCATCATCACCAGACTGCTCCTGTGGTAGAGCTAACTCCCCGTCCACCTGCCAGAAAAGAGCAACTGGATTGTTTCCCTGGAACAAGCGCCCACCTGGGGCTACTAGAGGGGTGAGGTGAAACCGGCTATTTTTTTGTTGTTGATGTTGATTTTCCTCTACTCATTTTGTTATAGCATTTGCCCTGAGAACTAAAATCCATTAAACTAATCCATTAAACTAACAACAGAGCAGAAGAAAGATAAGGAGGAGAAGAAAAGGAAGTATAATAAGGGGTTGTTGAAGTCTTGAGAAAACATGATCAAAGCCCAAACGCACAGCAGCACAGACACAGAAATGAAACAGGAAAGGTATTTTGGGTGCAGAAGCTATAAGCACCTTTGTTGTCAGATATGGGTGTGTAGTTGCTGTTAGCTCCATGGAGTGGAAGTGGTCATCTAGATTTGGGGTAACCAGTATTGCTTCCACGTGAAGGAACACAAGAAGAAGCAAGGAAGGAAAAGGGAGGGATAAACGATAAGGGGAGAGCAGTGGTGAAGTTGAGGGAGTCGCTGCTGTCAAACACTGTGGGGACAAGGAAGGTCACAGTTAGCCAACAGTGCTGACCTTGGAGGACGTTTTTCAATGGAGAATTTAACATCACCCTGTAGCTTGCCAGAGCTTAATTGAGTGGGTTTGTAGAGGAGTGCAAATATCCACAGAGCCACTGTTTGATAATACCAGTGATGGATATGGAAAAAAGAGCAGACATTTTTGAAGTAATGAGAAAAAGCATAACATGAAACATGCATGTATTTTAAAAAGGCACTAATGTCCTGGTCGTTTAAGAGTTGTACCAAGTGTCCTACAGGGCAACCTTGGCTCTCTTCCTGACTGGTTTCCTCTCTGGTCTTGGTTTTCTGTTCTGTACATTGGTAATGAGGATAAGGCTGTGCTAACTGCAGTGGATGGTGAGGACTGTTTTCACCCAGCACGTCGGTGTTGAGCATCTGCTCCGTGTGACGTGCTGTGCTGGGCTCTAGGAATGAGGCCTGAACCGAAGCCTCCCTTCTCAGACAATGCATGCTGCACCCACTTCTTAAGGGCCAGGGGATGGACAAATATGAAAGAGGTATTATTACACTGAAAGTATAATAACTATATTAATAAATCTTCCTCTGTTTTAGCAAGCTATTTGGGAAAGTCTCATGACACCTTTATGAACATACTTGAGAAAAGCGGACTGGATGTGTACTTAATGGTGACTCATAGCTAGTTGAAAGACTCAAACGAGTGTTCATCAATGAGCGGTTGCCCACGTGGAGACCTGCATGTTCAGGAAGACAGGAGGGATAGCTCACACTGCCTGTCAGAGCCTCCACTGGCTCTGTCTGATTTTAGTTCTTGGAAACAAATGAGGTAGATATTCTCAAGGAAGTTTTACCCCAGAAAGAGACGTAAGGTTTTTTTCCTTTTGTTATGAAAACCATGTGTTTCTTGAAAAATAAAAGTTCAGAAAATTATAAGAAAAATACACCTTTCCTATCAACAGGAACGAACACTATTACCATTTTGCTGTACATCCCTCCAGACACTTGAGAGCTTCCTGAACAGGAAATGCTGCATCATGCCAACTCGCACTGTTGGATTACTGAGCTGTTGGTGCACATTTTTCATGTCATTATTTACGTTAGTTGTTTGATCTTTGTGGATTGGTTGTTCTTGTATATTATCGTATTTGATTTTTCTCAAAAGTAAAATGACTTGTTTACATATATGGGAAAGTTTTTATTTTTTAACTTTTTAAAGTGTGTTTGTTACATAAAAGTTTTAAGCTTTATATGATCACGTTGTTCAGTCCTGTGCGTCGTTCTTCCTACCTTCGATATTAGATGCCAAAGGTCTTTCCCGTACAACTTCTGTAAAACTGGTTACATTTATTTTTTTCTAATAATTTCTATATTAAAAATTTTAATGAGGCATAAAAGAATATGCTTGTGAGGTTTAGATATGACACTTTTTCTTCCTTAAATGGTTATCCAGTTGTTCCAGGCACCAACTTTTAAATAATCCATTTTTTTCCTTCTGCTTTTATGTATACTTTTATCATATGAAAAAATGACCCTGTGTAATCCATTTAGTTTCTACCATCCCTGTGCTTTATCATGGATATTTTTCCCATGTATGGACAGGTGCCAATGTTCTAATTATCACATGTTTACAAGATATATTACTACTTTAAGGTAATACCTCCCCCATATTCCTTAAATTTCTTTTACGATTTTAAGCACTTATTATTCATTGTTTTTACAAGTAATTCTATAAAATTAGAGAGAAAATTATATTGATTTTTATATTAAAATTGAATTAAGTGCATCTCCCATTGTTTATTGATAAGGAAGATGCAAATCTGAGAGATTCAGCAACTGATTCAAAGTGATGAAATTGAAAATTGACAGAGCTGGAGTCGACACCGCATATATCTTCCTTAACAATCCTGGAGAGGATGTTGAAGAGGCCTGACAATAGAATCAAGACCCCAAAATAACAAGACCCAAAAATAACTTGATCAAAACCTCACTTCCAAATTGCAACTCTATCAGCACAGAGTATCAACTCTTACACAAGTACGGAAGAACTCACTTAACAATAGTTTTTGGAAAATGACCTTAGGATTTTAGGCTGTGATCTCAATATGAGCAATGCTGTGCAGTGAATGCCCTCGGCCCGTAACAGCTAATGCAACAGGTGGCCTTAGAGAACAGTAAGCAGATCTGGACACCATGATTTAGGAAAGATGGTAGCACATGATAAGTCACCAATGGATTATGACAATGATCGTGAGAAATCTTAAAACAAAAATAGAAAGATTATAACTAGCCACCATGTGTGTAGTATCTTCCAACTATCAGGGTCTACGCTGGGCACCTTAAATACATAGCTCATTTCATATAGCAGCCTCCAAACAAGATATCCTTATCCCTCTTTTCCATGAGAAAATAGAGACTCAGAAAGGTTGAGGTGTAGCCATCTTTCTTGGAGTTTACATAGGTCCCTCACCTCATGTTCCCTTTTCTTCAAAATGAAGAGATGAAATGAAGAACATAAAAGACTGACCCTTCCTATGTTCTTGTGAGCATGTGCGTGTGTGTGCATGTGTGTGTGCTTGTGTGCCATGTTTCTGTGTGCATGTGTATCTAAGAGAATATTTTTAGGGGTATAGCTATTTTACTAGTCAATAAGATTGTATTTAAATTCGGCTTGTTGATGTCTGCCTTCGTGCACCCTTCTGTATGATGGATTCATCTTTATGCAAACTAATAAATTGTCTTCAGATGGTCTTAGATTTACTGAATCTTTTGAGCAATTTTAATAAGTGACTCTCAAATAGAAGCATAAACTTATCACTGTACACTAATAAATGGTAAAGTCCAAAGGATTCATTTTCTAAAAAAGTATTTAAGAGAAACTATTTTCCATTTTCTGTGAATCATTAAAAATCACAGGTGAAGCCGAACAGTTCCAAACATCGTTTCGGTTGAGTCAAGCTTTCGTAACTGAGGATTTGCAGCATCGTTGTCCGCACAATTCTATTACCCAGGGCAAATAATAAAACAGTGCAGTGCTGGAAAGTGGGAGGGGGCTGCAGACACGGGACGCTGGATCGCAATCGTGTTTGTTCTGACTTGCACTGTATCCCAAAGCACTTCCACTTTTCCAAGGATTGCTTTTATATTTTTGGGTTACTACATTGAGCACGTCAACATTAGCAGAAAATGCTATTGAGACGAGGGAGAAAAATATGCTCTTAGGCGATGCGTCTCTGAAAATGTGGTTGTGTTGGTAAACCTTTGTGATGAGCTCACGCAAGCTCTGCTTGTAAACCTGTTGTAAATAGCAGATGTTTGATTGTTCGTGCAGAGCTCGGTGCTTCTTCAGGGAATCCAATATTTTTAGCAGGCCCCCGTGACTCATTTACGTGGTATTGAATCGGTTTTCTCAGTTAATGTCATGTGCTTGCAATCAGGTGTCCCTGTCTGTATTTGTTTGGATTAAAGATGAGACTAAGGTGACTATGTATAAAGCTGCTTTGAAGTAGCATTCCAAGTTTCACATTTTCTAGCTTTCAATCATGTGCTACAATTCTGCACAATCTTTTAAATAGGGACTATTAACAGTAAATTTCTATTTCTGGTTTTTACTTGAAAAAGTGTTTTCATATGCAAAAATTATATGTAAGAAAAGCTCTCACTAGCACTTTTCAATTATCCTGAGTCTTTCCTGGCAACTAGAGTCAGATTGTCCCTCAGCCTTTCTTCCTTTCTTCTATACATCAGGCCTAGGGGAGCGTTTAATAGATTATCACTAAATTTTTATTGACTGTATAAATGAATATCTAAGTTCAAATATACCAAAAAGCAAGCTCAGTATTACTATTACATAATTAAGTTTTCAAAAAGTATTTTGGTGTATGAATATGAATAATAAAGTATAAAAGGAAGGATTTTTTAGTATGATTTAGTGATTCTGATTTTGAAGCTGTCAATGCCTTTTTTTTTTAGTTTGGTATTTGTAAGTGTAAACTCAGGACATCATTCTAATATTTAGTGCAGTATTTATGGAGTATCTTCCAAGAAGCTCATAGTATCCCTTCGATCTGATCTCATTAAATTTCACACTATGCCTCTGAGGTAGCTGAAGAGCCATGGCTAAATTGTAAATGAAAAGCTGTTAGATTTATGATAGAGTATTCCATGCATGGACCTCTCAGGGCAGAGAGGCCGGGACTCCATGTGAACACATCTCAGATATCACAGGACAGCATTGCTCCTGATTTTAGTGTCTAGGCTCTGTAAGTTCTATGGCGGAAAAGAGAGAAATAATTTGTCACCGTTAACTCAGAAACCCCTAACAAATATAATCACTCATCATGAATGTTGCAACCAATGAAACAAAGAAACAAAGGTAGGTTTAGTTATCTAGGTATTGGGTAAATAGAAGAATCAACTAGATTCTGATCACAAAACATTTCTTAGGAATGGGGTCCCAGAGGGAAGTCAATGCTGCATGACTCTCAGGGTAGGAAGATAAGAAAAGACACGATCTCAGCTCAGTGGCAGCACAAGCTCCTCTGACCCCTGCAGACTCGACCACACCAAGCAACAGCAGCAAAACTGCCCCGGGTGTTGGACCTCACCAAGGTATGGGAGGGAGAAAGGTTCTGGGCCTTTCCAAACCTTGGAGATGAGTTAGTAGTTGAGTTAGAAAGGACAGTTAAACAGAGAATTGTGGATTATTTTCACTGCTTTAGACCTGGCGTGCTTATTCTTTGGGTAGACCTTATGAAACAGCTGTTTTGTTTCATCTGGTGGGATTGTTCAGCAATATATCCTTCATCATCCTCCAGTAACTTTTGAAAAAGCTGATTTCAAAATAGGTTGGAGACTACTTGAACTACCAAAGTTTTCAGTTAAATATGTGATTTATCATTTCTACCTAAAAATAATAATTTACACATATTTACATGGGGTCACATATTTTATAATTTTAAATATGATAATCATATTGGGTATACGGATATATGATGAAGACGTACATATGTAACAAGGAAAAGTGGCCCATCTACTTTTCACCCTCATACAAGATATAGAGATATTGAAAAAATTCAAATTCTCTTATATGATTTTTATAGTGGTTTGATTAGGTGACTCTTTTGCTGTCAAACAATTATACTACCCCACATTTCCTGTAAAGATCTTATTTCTGACCTCTATGGAATTTACACAAATTAATTTTGTTTCAAATGGATGACTCCTGTTTTTTACCTAAAGGGAAATTAGAAGTATTGACTTTAAAAGGTTGGCTTTAAACACTGCAAACTGATCTGTTGAACCACAAATATTAATATTGCACTTTTGTTTACACTGCTTCTCTACCTTCAGATATGCTTTACAAATCTTAGAAATCATCTAGTTTAAATCCTCACATAATTAATGAGGAAACTAAGGGCTAAATTGTTAAGTCACATACATAAATGAAATGAAAATCAAATCTCTCAAAATTTATATTGACTTTCAAATAAAAAAATATCCTTTATGATAATTACATATAATGTTAAGTGCAATTCAATTATCAGGTATCTGTTTATTAGCTTAAACTGCATTTATTGAGCAATTAATATAGGTAGAGGGGAAATTGGAATCAAGATGACACTGTAGAAATCTGAAAAGTAAATGCATAGATATAGTTGCTTATCTATTTAAAATGGCTTAATAGCTTCTATTATTCAACATCTCTTTGCATATTTTTCTTTATTTATTCCCAATATTTTAAAAAGTATTTAAGGCAACTTACAAAACACAAACAACATGACAATATGAGATAAAATACAAATAACTATGAAAAATAGTGTAGGAGAACAAGATATTTCCAGCAATAAAGCATCCAATTGTAATTTACTCTTAGAGCTTTGGTGGAAAAGGGTGGAAGTATGTTTTCTGAAGAATTATCATGCCATGAAATACTATATACTTATTAGAAGGGACCCACAAATTTGTCTTTAAGCCAATTATAGCCAAAGCAAATACAGAAACCTGTCAGTTATTAATACAATATTTACAATTCCCATATTGTAAAAAAAAAACTATCGCTCAAGAAAAAGAACTATACTAACAATGTATGTTTTCTATTGTCTAATGTCTTTAGAAATATTCCCCAAAATCTTGGGATAAACACAATGATAAATCTTACTGGCTGCTTGTTATGATTGTTCTGTTTTGATACAACAGGCAGAATATCAGTGCTAAGTGCAGGGAAAAAATAAAATTGGGGTACAGATGTACTACAATCAGACAACTAGAATGCCATAATGAGTCGAATTTCTCCTTTACAAATATCAGGGAGTTCAAATCCAAATTTATTATCCCATTACAGCAACCGCAGTATGTCTGGTTTTAAGCATCACATTGCCCCTTGGAAATTCTGACATCTCCTTACTTTCTGTTTCAGTTTCCCACCGCTGTTCCACTTTGTCCTGAGTGGGCGGTGTGGCAGCAGGTGAACCCAGAGAGCTGGTGTAGGTCGTGAAGAAGGGGGACAAAAACCACTGGGCAGAGAGACCCCAAATTCAAGGTGACCCTGGAAGACTGAAATGGTGCTTATAAAAAAACATGCTTGGGTCAAGTTAAACAAGGATGAATACAGAATATCACACTGGATTAAGAGAGTACAGTGCAGGAAACAAAAGAGCTACGATGGTACTACAGCTCCAGCGAAGGCATTGAGGGGAGCCATGCTTTTAGTGTTTGTATTTATAGCAAAAGTATATTAAGCCAGCCATAAAATAGCGATGAGTGGAGTAGGAGAAAAGTCATCTCCTATGAATAACAGGAAAAAGGTTTATAGGCTGGCATCAGGAAGTGGCAGCGGGGAATGCAGATCAGATAAGGCCCAGCCGGGTGTCAGGATGGTGTTGGCTTTCTTCTCCATGAAATGAGAAACAGTGCAGGGCTTTGTTTAGAAGAGGGACATCGCCGGACATATTGGCTACTGTTCTCAAAATAGACTGACGGAGGGTGGCCAGAGTGTGTGTGTAGAGGGCAGGTATGAGCTAAAGTGACGGTGCACGTGGAGCAGGAGAGGGGCTTGGACAAGGTGGTAGAAGGTGGTGAGAAGCTGGAGGGTCGTGAGTATCACCGGACAGAACCAACAGAGTAGGCACCTGGACAGATTGGATATGTGTGAGAGAAGTAGAGGGTGATGCGTAGGTTTGCCCTGAAAACTAGAAGATTGCAATCCTCACTGAAGTGGAGAAGACTTTGAGGGTGGGGGAGTGGGAGGCAGGTTTGTTGGAGAAATATCAGGAGGCTTTCCTGAGATGGCTATTAAATCTCCAGGTGGAGGCGTCACATGAAATTTCCACATATGGGCTTGGATTTCAGTGGAGATTTCTGAGTGGGAGAAATGCACTTGGAAGTCTTCAGCATACAGGCGTTGTCTAAATCCGTGGTGTTGGGTGGGCTCACAAAGCAGTAAGCAGAGAGAGAAGTCCTAGGATGAAGCCTTGGCTACACCAACATTAAGAAGTTCGTGAGCTGAGGAGGGCCAGTAACAGAGAATGAGTAAACGGACCCAAAGCAGAAGGAGAGAAAAAGGACACTGTGGTGTCCCGGAGGCACGATGAAGAAAGTATATAAAGGAAGGAGAGATGAATTGTGAAAATGATGCCAATAGCTTCAGTAAGACAATTGAGAATTCATAATTAAATTCGGTAAGCAGGGGCTGGCATTGTCGAGAGCAGTTTTTATAGAGAGGAGAGGGCAATAAGTTGACTGGCATGTGATATCTTACAGAATTTTAAAAGAAGAAACTAAGCTTCGTATTTTCCATAATAAAACATTGTATTGCTTCCTAAATGTCTAAAGCACATTATGATGTGTTTCTTGAGCTGGTGATAGGGAGAATTTAGCATGAGTAACTAAAACTTAACTGTGATATGAGGTATTAAAGTCTACACTAAAAAACCAACAAAACAAAACAAACAAAAAAAACTATTATCGTGACAGGCTCCTTTGGAGTTTTCTGCTTTGAAGATCTTTCGAAAGGTCTTTTTTAACCTTTAAGGAGGTGCTCCAATGGCTGAGGGCGTAGCGGTGCGTCTCCTGCAGCAGTGGTACCCACTACGGACTTTCTGAAGGTCTTTTTTGGCTGTAGGATAAATCAATTTTACTTCATCAGTTTTCTATTTGGAGCTATTACCCTTGAACAAAAAGAGAAACATTTGTCCCCTAAGGAACTGATGAATGAATTTTATGTGCAAAGTTATGAAAAGCATCACCAGAATTTATCTTCACCTCCAAACACAGCTGAACATTCTTCTCCAAGATTGAAAGATCATAGCACATTTTATGTGTACAGTTTTATTACTGTGAGACTATGAGATGATGATACCCACATAGCACCAACATAATTTATTTTTCAGTGAGAAGGGATTATTCAAACTGAATATTCAGTATCCCAGTAAGTGGGAGGATATTTTTATTGTTAGTTGTAATGAATTAATTCAAGTTTCCATAGTAAAAATGTTAAAGTGAATAATGTATAGATATAAAAAAATTAAAAATTAAATTAAAATTCTAAATTAATTCTAAGTGGCTTATTTTTTATTTCCAAAATCTCTAAAATGTACTTATCCTGTAAAAGCATAATTTTAATTTAATTGAACTAAATTTGCTTTCACTTGTATACATGTTCATTGAGTCTCTGTAAAATGAGTGTCTTTTTACAACTAGGTTCTCTTATTTTTTATTTATTGTTAATTTGCTAAAAATTTCAATTATGTACAGTTTTTAAAATCACAGAATGTAATAAGAATTATGTGATATCAATTCTGTTTACAGGTTTTTTGCTTTGACTGGCTATTTTATGATTCTTTTTTTAAAATTTCAGCATATTGCGGGGTTACAAATGTTTAGGTTACCTATATTGCCTTTGCCCCACCCGAGTCAGAGCTTCAAGCGTGCCCATCCCCAAGACAATGCTCACCGTACCCATTAGGTGTGAATATATCCAACCTCTCCTCCCCCTCCCACCTGCCCGACACTGGATGAATGTTACGTGCTGATCAATTAGTACCAATTTGATGGTGAGTACAGGTGTCTGAGAACTCCAGGAAACAAATTGGTAGGGAATGATATTACATTGGCTAAAAACAATCCCAATTTTTTAAAAAAAGATTATTCCCAGATTTTTCCTATGGTATTTATGTATCTGATAGTTATGAGGGTTAACTTTCCTTATTTAAGGAAGTACTATTAATGCTCTCAATACTTTTAAAAGTCTGCTAAATAAAATGAGGAGGTTGGTAGATGATCTACTTCCCTGGCTGCTCTATTCTGTCCTAGAGACATACCTGGTAATAATGACTTCTCCTGCCGGCTGCTTGAATCCGGTGCCTAGGACCAGGGCAATGTTTTTGGAGTAAGCTGTGACCCTGTGACCTCCGGCAGCAGTTCACTGTCAGCTCTGACCAGTCTGTGATAACTACGCCAGGACACACGGAGCAAATGAGAAGGAATTGTTGCAAGGTGGGGGGGGGGGAGAGAACACATATATGAGAAGACTTCCATGCCCAAAAATATCAAGAGAAAGGATTTAATTTTAATGGAATAATAGAGCTTCTCTTTGTTACCCTCCTCCAGCCCCAACCCCTTTTATATATAACAGAAATTCACAAATTTAGTCCTTCTTGGAAAAAAGTAAATGTTAATAACTCACTCACGTAATTTTTTAATGATCATAGCCATAGAAATAATCCACAGAAATTTTAAAACTATAGATTGGGTTGAAGAGTTGAAAAAAATTCAGAAACTGTTATAGATTTCTTTATGTTGTTTCTTTGTCATCTTTTATTTTTTTCTTCTGAATGGGGCTGTAAGAGGTTTAAGTATCAGGCTTAAAATATGTATAAAATTAGTGTTGTAGAATATATTTATTCCTTGACATTTCTTATTAGCTAGGCATAATCACCTCGATGTGAATTGGGCTGAAGAACCCATGATTTTCCCAGTGGTGATGTATGACAGGATGTTATCTCAAACTGTGAGATGTGAGGTAATTCAGTTTTCACAGAACATTTATGTAATGCTAATTGCATTAATCCTTGGGTTATGTGGCTTGCCTTGTTTAAGGTATTATGTCTAGTGCACTTGTTTGTTAGGCAGCTTACCCATCATGTGTCTCTTATTTAGTTATCTGTAGTCCTAGTTCAACTGGCCACTTGCAAAAGACATGACGACAATTTGATTGTTGATCTTCATATGTGGCAGTCTACTTCCTTGAATATATCACTAGCAGCAGATTTGAAAATAAAAACAAATAAAAGTGCTTTCCCAAGCTAAGAAAAAGGGTATACTTTACAGATTAAACTAGAAGTATCTGATGCAGCCTGATTGAATGCACTTGCCAGCACCCATTACTAACAGTGAAAAGGGTTTCATTTCAGGCTGATAAAATTTGAAGGAAGAAGGGTGTGGGTTGGCTGGATGTGGAGGATAAATCCTAGAAATCAAATTCACATAAAGTTGCTCGATAAATCTCTTCTAATGATGAACACAAACCTTTCTGAAAGTTCCTAGAATTAGAAGCACATAGTATTCCAGGTCTTGCTTGAGAGATGCTTCAATCCCCCTCCCAATAAAACCGTTAGAGCTACTTCTGCATAACTTATAATTTGCTGAGTTCAATGTGTGTAATTTTTCCAATTGAAATTATACAATGAGGAAAAGAATCCTCTGATACTTGAAAACTTACTTTTTTAAAAAAAATACTTAAATGGTTTAGATCAATTTTAGGTTTACAGCAACGTCAAGTGGAAGATACCGAGATTGTTCACACCCCCATCCTCGCCTCCATCCCAGCCTCCGTCACTGTAAATATCCCACAGCAGAGTGGTACATTTGTTACAATGGGCGAACCTGTGTTGACACGGCACCATCACACACAGTCCATGGTTTACATTAGAGTTCACTCTTGCTGTTGCACATCCCATATTTTTGGACAAATGTATAATAACATGTATCCACCATTATAGTCTCATGGAGAGTATTTTCTAATGCCCTGAAACTCCTCTGTGCCCCCAAACTGTACTTTTTTAACTGTCCAGTTGATCAATTTCTCAGATAGTGGATAAGTCTGTGCCTACAAATAGGAAATAATTAAGAAATAAAAACATATATATTAATAGTGAAACTTTTATAAATTAAGTGAAGATACTGTGATTTGTTTTATCCAAAACATTTTAATTTAAAAAGACAGACATTACTTCATTAGATTAAGATTTTCTTCTACTTTATGGCAAATATTTGGCAATTTATACTTTATTTTTAAAGTGAGGGATACTTGTAACAGGTTACATAGGCAAATATTTACAAAACAATACCTACTAAGAATTCAGTGGCAGCCAGACAATCTCATTCACAATTTAAAAAAATACATAATTATTGATTTCATATTTCAGAAAGCACTATTCTAGGAACCATATAAAGAGAAAAAATACATTCACTGCCATAGAGGTGCTTACTATTTAATAAGACAGATAGCCAATTCCACTATAATATTAACTAGACTATGTATGTTTCACTTGATTTTTTTTGAGAGATGGGGTCTTGCTATGTTGCTCAGGCTAACCTCAAACTCACAGTCTCAATCCTCCCAAGTAGCTGGGACTGCAGGTGTGCGCCACTGCACCTGTCCTGTATATTTCAAAAAAAAAAAAAAGATGTCAAGTAAATGCTATAGGGAAAGAAAAGGGAGTGGATCTCTAGAAGTAAGTAAAATGTTGATAGTTTGAGGGGTAAGATGGATGGTCTTTTTAGACCTTAATTCATTGAACTTTTTTAATGTCAAAAATGTGGAAGATACTCCATTGGTTACCAAAGACACAAAGATAAAAGACAATCTCTACTGATAAGACAATGGCAATCTAGTGGGGAAAAAGTTGCATGCAACAGACCACATGCAAATTATAGGCCAGCAGTATAAATGGGATGGTGTGTAGCACAAAGAAATGTCTCTGATGCACCCTCACCCTGGTGTGTGGTTTCCCAGGGAATGTGACACTTCAATGGACTCCTGAAAAATGAACAGAGGTTGATTAGGAGGTAAAACATGTATACATGCACAGGCATGGGTGTGTAAGTGGTGGATAGGTATTCCAAATAAAATATTTAACAAGAAAATACACAGCGAATTGTAGAAGTAATGGCGCCCATGGGTAACTACAAATAGTCTCGTTTCCAACAATGTGGAGCTTTATGGAGTGATGGCTTAGAATCCAGAGACATTGTCACATTTCAGATAGGTAAGGGCCTCCTTGCTTGGGGACCTAGTGATTAAACAATTTGAGTAAGGGAATGGCATTGTCAGACTTTTCTTGTGGAAATATCACTCTAGTAGTGTTGACAAGAAGAACTAGAACTGAGAAATGGTTCCAGACAGGGGGATGGTTTTAATAAGATGGATAAGAACTGATGGAAGTGGGTCATGGGTAAGGAAGAAAGCTTCAGTGAAGTTGAGGAGGTGGTGGTGCTTGGAGTGAGGGAATCTGGGTCTAGAACCATACAAACCTATGGGGAGAGTGAGAATGTGGGGTTTGAATTTTCAGAAATGAAACAATTTTAAGTGATGACAAGAAGTAGGGTTCAAAAATGGCACTAGACTGTTGGATAAATCATAGAGATTGAGAGAAAGGGACCGATTCATTTGGTTTAGAGGTAAGGCATAAATTCAGTATGAAGCGTTCAGTACAGCTTGAGGTATAGGGTGTGGATAATTGATATGAAATGACCTGAAAAGAGGAGATACTATTAAGAAAGGAAACCATCAGTATTAAAAAGCAGACAAGGAGTTGAAGAATCTGAGACCCAGAGCCATGGAGGGTGGACAGATCAGGCTCTTACATAACCACATGAATGTTGCCAGAGAGAGGAGAGGTAGTTGTCAGGAGGCAAAATTCAATATAGATAAGAATTTTTCCTAGCACTCTGGAAGGCCGAGGCGGGCAGATCGCTCAAGGTCAGGAGTTCAAAACCAGCCTGAGCAAGAGCGAGACGTCGTCTCTACTATAAATAGAAAGAAATTAATTGGCCAACTAAAAATATATAGAAAAAATTAGCTAGGCATGGTGGTGCGTGCCTGTAGTCCCAGCTATTGGGGAGGCTGAGGCAGAAGGATTGCTTGAGCCCAGGAGTTTGAGGTTGCTGTGAGCTAGGCTGATGCCACGGCACTCATTCTAGATTGGGCAGCAGAGTGAGACTCTGGCTCAAAAAAAAAAAAAAAAAAAGAATTTTGCAGACCCAGTCAAGTAAAATCCTCCAACGCTTATATTCAGGAGGGTCACCAAATCCCAACAAAGAGAAATAAAAGAGAAATTCAGACCAACAAACAGCGTTTTAAAGCATCAGTGTGAACCGGGACACAAAGCGTCCAGGAAAAATAACTAATGTCTTGAAACTAAGTGTATATTCACTGAAGTTCTGTTTCAAGGAGGGCAAGACAAGAAATATCTTCAGTTCAACAAAACCTGAGAGAGTTTATCACCCAAAATCCTCACTAATGTAAGGAAATTCTAAAGCACGACATTCATGCAGGTCTGAAGTGCCATGTGGGACAGTGCACCAGTACATTGGTAAATAGCTGAGAAATCTAAGCAAAGTTACACGTGGTGTTGACATTTCAGTTATTGGCATATGATGAGTTCTAAACACACAGTTGGAAAAATAAAAATAGATAGCCATCCTTAGATGGAATCTGAGATAGGCAATAGGTTCTTGCTTAGCACACACATCGGAATATTCAGTCCCAGTCACTGGTCAGCTATATGGAGGCAACATCCCCACAGAGTCTGGTAATGGGCTTGCCTGGGCACCTACAGCATTGTACCCACAGCATTAGAATCATACCCAATAAATGTGGCCATCTCTCCACAACTGCCATTGAGAACTTCCTTTTCTCACTATGACTAATGGCCAGTTTCTTTGCTCCCCAATATACACATGTATGCATGTATCTACACACATAGACACACACACACTCCCACACACACAAAATACCAACAAAACATAGTCAATCAAGTTACTTTCTAAAGAGCTGCTATTTAGTGATTGTGAGGAGGTATGTCTAGTTAGGGGAAAGGAGCGATTGATTTAGTTTTGGAAAATAATTGTAGTACTGTTAGGTAGGATGAGGGTACGCAGGTGGCCCGGACAAATGAGGATAAAGAATGGAAACCACAACAGAAGGAAGTGGTGGTTTAGCAACTTTCTCTCCACCTGGGAATGCGCAGAATAATGGAGAACCTGTCCGCAGGTACCCTTTCCCCATTAGCATAGTGAAAATCACACCCCCTAGTGCCATGACAGTCTGGAGCCAGCCATACGAGGATAGAAAACGGGAGGGTTTATGATTCCAGGAAATCTCCACCCACTTCCCTGAAAGGACATAGATTTTCCACCCCCAGCTTTACATATTATTAGGGATTAGCATAAAGGACAGACCCTAACCCTGGGGTGACTCTGTTCCTTATTGGAGCAGTCTGCTCTCTACTAACTTTCAGAGTGTACTATACTGTCTATACTCTGTCTTTAAACTCAGGGTCTTCTCCACTCATGGGGGCAGACCTGTTCTTCTCTCTCTGGGACGTACTTTTGGTTTGCAAATAAAGGCGGCATGTGTGGAAGTGTGTTGTGTCTGTCATCACTACATGGCACCGGCCCTGCTTGTGATTCTTCTCAGCAAGGAGCCAAAGGACCAGGACAGTTCTCTCGAAACCCACCCTAATAGGACCTTTAGAATTTCCTAATGTATGTACTGAATACATAAAAGAACTGGGTGCATGTGTCTGAATCTTAGGACAAAGTTTGAAGCTAAAAATGTAGTTTTATGAAGATATTATTCTCAAGTAACAATAAACACTCAAGAATCAATATGATGCATCAAGGGATTCACATTGGCAATTAATCATCTAATCATCAGCACTGCTTGTTTTTTGAGAAAAAGTAATAAACTAAGGTTGCTGGCAGCTATTTAGTATTAGTCTATGTTCATTTTTATAAATAATTAAATAATTAAAAGGATGGATTTAAATAATTAAAGGATGGATTAAAGCTTAATGATAAAAATAAGCATATATCTTGATATTTATAAAGACACAAAATAGTAGGCGTGATAGTTGAGTTCAGCCTTGCCCTTCTCCTATTTCTTTTTCTTTCTCCTTCTCATTCTCATCCTTATCTTTCTTCTTTTTAGTTTTTGGAAATATCATCTAGAACTCAAAACGAAAGGCCACTTTTATTTTCATCTACCTAGATATTCCATTAAAATTATTATTTTTGCTTGCTCTATCTGTAAAATTGCTTTGGAGTCTTCTTTCCAAAATTGTTCCCCACTTATTTATTTTATAAACAATACTTTAAGTGCTAAATAGTTATTCAGTTCGGACCATCTGCTGAGTGCCCTGCTAGAGGCTGAGGGACACGGTGACGAGCAAGCCATGCTACTCACTTCCTTTTGAAGAACTCATGATTCACTTGAACAGAAAACAACATTGTATTCAATTTAAATGGCTTCTATAAATAAACCATGCCATTTCTACAGAACCGGGATGTTATGGGGAAAAATATATTCTAACACGTGATTGAAACAGTTTTGTTACTCTCTGCTTATTCAACATGATACATAGTGAATTATCAACAAAACAAACCACCTGAAGAATGGCTGTTTGAGGGAAGATAAAGCAAGGCTACAGAAAATTCTGGAAAGGATTTGATAATAAATACTAGTTGTGTTTATAATATAGAGAACACACACATATTTCACTAAATCTAAATGTTAGTGCCATGTGTACACAAATCCAAGAGGCTTTTCATCTTTTCATTTGTATATTTTGGTATCATGCAGATATGGCTATTCAGTAATACCCAGCAAGTAATACCCATCCTCTGCCTCATGGGGTGTGTGTGTGTGTGTTGTGTGTCTATTTAGTTTTCACACTAATGTTATATGTTTATTCCTTTCTTTGTTCTTTTTTTAATTTTCAACTCAGGAGGGATACCAATGCTATTTTCTGGGTTGCAAATGAAAGAAGTTTTTGAGGACCTTGTTGATGTATGTTTTTTTCCTTACCTTTGTTGCATAGTAATTTATGATCCCGAAGTATCTCCTCCTTGTTGGAAACGCCTGCAGATTGCTCGCTGTGTAGACCCTGGTAGCTGCCAGCACACGATTTCCATTCCCTTTGCACATTGTGAAATATTGTTGTAAACCAGCGGATCAAGGGGGCTCGGACACCGAAGTTCAATTAGCCAAATTTTATTAGCGAATACCTGCGCAGGGGCTGTCACCTCTCCATGCAAGGAGGGAGAGCAGCCCCGAACTCTTTTTTTCATGGGTTTTTATACTTTCTTGCAGGCAGGTGCTAGCTAAAGCAAGCAAGCTGTTTCACAGAAGCCGGAGGTTTGCGGTTAGCTGTATCCTGTACCAGTTGGCAGCAGCTAGAGAGAAAATACTGTTTTTTAATTCTTTCTGTCTTCATACATTTTCTAAGAACAACAACCCTCACTCTACCCAACGTCTCCCCTCTTCTTACCCTACCCCACTCTACCCACCTCCCCTCTTCTTCTTACCCTAACCCAGTACTGTTCCATTATTACTTAGCAGAGCATGACAAGCGCCATCTTAGGCTGAGTTACTTCAATATGTGTGCACAGCATCTGGGGCCAGTCATAGGGTGCCCAGCAAGTGTGACCTACAGACACCCCTAACAAGAGGAGCTATCTAACTTTTCTGCTTCCTGTCCCTGAGACCACCCTCCCCTCCTGCCACGGACAGGCCACTAAGCTCCACAGCTGCCCTCTGCAGGCTCCTAACAGTATTGAGAGGGTAAAGATGGATCTCCCCGACTTTCACATGCAACAGCAGGGAGGAATTGGGCTCACAGTGTTTAACATGAGAACTCATGTTTTTACTAGCTTAAAGTTTTTATTTTTGTTCACCATTTCCTTCCTTTAATGTCTGTGAGTATGTATGTGTGTAGGTGCTGAGGAGCCCTAGAAGAGCAGCTGAGGTGTGGTCTTTAGGGATCTGGGGTTGTGCAGGTCATCTCTCATAGACTCCTGTTCCTTGTGTGCACTGTAGGTGAAAGATAGCCCAACCACTAGGGGTTGGGCTATCTATATTAAGAGCTCAAAATGCATTGGAAGTAAAAATAAATGGATCTAATGACTTAGCTGACAGATTCTAACATTTCTACACACTAATTTATAATAAAAAAGAGAAAATAGCTTTCTGCTAAGCACAACAATGGCTTAATTGTATTTATTGGTGTTAGATGACTAGGGACTAAAATAAATAATGCCTTAGTGTAAAAATAGGTGGATAGATCTTTCTGTCACCTAATTTTCTCTTTGAACAGTCAGGAACCTTTCAATGAATTCAGCCCCCATTAGGTCATTCTCAATTACCTTCTCCTCCAACAAAAAGTAAATGGAAAAAGAAGGCATATTAATTAGTTATTGAGCTGACATCAAAATACACAACTCAGTATTCGAGCTTTACACATTTAGTCTTTCAGTGTGGTAAAACAAAACAGAATAGATTGTTTTTGTTAAATGTATTCTTACAGATGCATAGAAATGTCCATTTTTGTCCATAGTATTCTGTTTAAATCTTGCAGGGGACATTTGTTTCTTAAGACCACAACAATTTTTTTTTTGTTTTTTGCAAATAAAAAATTCATTTCCCATAATGTAAAATCTCTAATTTATTCTTTCCCCCATATATCTGATTTATTTTATCCATTAATGCAGCTTCTTAACAAATACTGATTGAGACTTGACTATGTGCAATCAGTTTGCTAGAAGTTGGGGATAAAATAATGAATACTTGGGTATAGACTTACCTACACCCACTGTTAGTCTATAAGCAAAGCAAACCACTAAATGAACAATATCCTAAAGAATTACAGGTGTTGCAGTAGAGGAAGCATTGGCATTGCTGAGTGTCTGGTTTTGCTTAATGCTAGGGGATATGTATATTCCTGTCCCTAATTTGGTAACATATAGAAAAGTTTTATAATAACTTCATATAGTGCTAGCAATGGGTACATAGGAAAATCCAAAACAGAAGGTATCTGGATGCTTGATTTCTATTAACTAAAGTATATTTGCTGATACTCTTTAAATTTTAATATTTTCTTTATAGCAGTGTATATATTTATTAATTTTATAGGAAAATCTATCATCATAAAATAATATTGTTTATATAAAGCAGTATTTATTCCTTTTAAAATGGAATACTTACCAACTCCAACATCTATTTGTCTTTAAATATTACATTGCCGTTAGCATCCCTCTCAGGTTTATGGTAAAAGTGGAAAAGAAAATAGGAAGCTATAGGGTTGCTATATATATGCGATCATTTTGCAATTTAAATTTAACTGATGTGCTCTAAGAGATACTGTGCAACTGAAATACTATTTTAGAACTACATCAGTCCTCTGAGTAGATATTCAAACTGCATACTATATCTAAGTGGGTTTCATTTATTTATGACTCATGCAATTACTTGGATTTTCTAAATTATTTTGTTTCAAAAGATTAGTGATTGATATTAAAATATTCTGAGGGAGGAATTTAATAAAATAAGTGCAATAAGAACATATTGTACTGAAGGTTACAACTTTTTTACATTAACCATGCTTATGTATTTACAGCACTATAATTACTGCAAATTGTATTTGAATCATTGTCCACACCTTATTTTTCATTTTAGCATCGACAAAATTAGCCTTGACAAAGCAATAACATTTTAATCATAGTAAAAGTTCTCTTTGATTTTCACCAATTTTCTTTATTCTTATTTCCGTTTTATTGTGTCTATCTTATTTCCTTTGGCAGCATACCTTTTGATAGAATTTGAGGTTAGAGATTACCTTTCAGTAATTTGAACATTAAATCTGCTTTGGAGAAGTATTTACAGAGGTGAATATTGCATTTATTTTTCACAAACTGTACCTTTCTCTTGCTACTCTCTGATCCCTGCTACATATCAGACTCCCACACACTCATACACAATACACAACAGAATAAATGAATGCCCAGCCTATGCCAAGAGTGCTTTGAAATATATGCAAAAGTTTCCATTTTTTTAAAGTACTTATTTCATCCAGCTGTCTGGTTTTTCAGAGAGGCAGCAGCTGAACATTAGAGAGACAAAGGTTACCACAATTATATGGTGTTAGTACTGATCTCAAAGAAGTATTGATTTTTTCTTTATTTTTCTTATCCAGCATAGTCAGGCGTGTAGACACATTTTATAATATTTTATATTAGCTTCAGAAAAAATTACAAATGAAACTAATAAAGCATTTTTAAATGGTAAATTATTCTGATTTTTTTCTAACTTCTTATAATTCATGTGATGTGTTGATCGCTGAAAATGATCAGATTGGCGGAGAGTGTTCAGTGATTAGATAGTGATGTTGAAATCAAGGTCAGTGAAGGCTACATTTGTGATGCAAGTAGCTCCACACTGTTTTATATAAGCCTATTTTTCCTAAATTACAGAGTGGCTTTTATTGGTTTTCAAGGGTATAAATGAAATTTATTTTCTGATACCATTATTTGTCAAGGAAAGATCTTTGTGTTAACGAGACTGAATTTCATCCTGCATATTTGCACCTAAAAGTTATTCAAAATAATCATTAAAAACATAGAAAAGTCAAAGTACAGAAACCTCTAAAGGTGAAGAAACAATGTTATGAAGAGGTTTCCACCAGAAGTTTCCATTGAAGTTTTGAAATTTAGGGATTTCTTGGCAGGACTCAGGTTTTGTTTTAATCAATGGTAACATTTTGTTGGATTTTCTATACTAGCTAGTTACCAAGTTTGAATGCTATTTTTAATCTTCTCTTTCCAACTACTTGATAGTCTTAGTTGAAAAATTCTTTCTCTTTTTTGACTGATTTTTTTCAACAGTAGCAATTTAAGACTCAGATGGAAGCATAAAACCATAAGTGTGGCTTAATAATTCTTTACTCATTCCAATGCTTATGTTTTGAGTTTCTACAGCAAGAACAACAGCAACAAGTTGCAGCACAGTGATTTTATTGAATAATCTCATGGAAATCCACCATAGAGGTGAACCTCCTTCTCAGAACTTGAAATGGTCCTAGATATAAACCAAAAGCAACGTGTAAAGATACCAAGAAAACTTTACCATTTTTTCTGCCAGTGTTTACAATGACCTTTACAGTAATAGTCACATAACCATAAGATGATTTTTATTGGAACTTTATTTTCTGAGAAGAGAAATAATTACTTACAACTGTAATCCTTAGAGAATGAAGTGTCTTTCAACTCTCATTTGTCTCTCTGTTGAAAGAGTGTTGGCAGAAGTCATGAAGGAAAAAATAATGCCAACCTAGGGGACGTAGAGCAAACTGTGGATTAATTCAGACTGCGACCATCCGAGGCATCCAGTGGTATAATGCTTCTAATCATTGATGTTTTCCATATTGTGAATAGGGGATAATTGACAAAGTAATTCCAAGGGTAAAGGCCTCTTGTGACAATATAAGCATGATAAATGTATCAGGATAAGGGCAGGAAGAAAAATGGAAGTGAAATAGTACTTACTTCTAGAATGTTACAATAGATACAGCCTCAAAGTTTTAAAACTTAAAAAATAATAAAAATGAAAAAAGTATTTGTCAACTTTATGCGTCCTGCCCACATATATGCTTTTTTGGGGGGAATTTACAAATCTTTAATATATTCATTGATTTAATGTTATGAACAAATATGGCCAATATTTTCCCATTTTCTTATTTTTGCATTTTATCACTCTTACCTGCTCTATAGCATTAGGTTGCAAAATACTTGTTAAAATATATTTCAGAATATTACAGGAATACAAATGTTTTGATTACATGCCTTGCTTTTGTACTGCTTGAGTCAAAGTTACAAGTGTGCCCATCACCCAGATAGTGTACATTGTACCCAGTGGTATGATTTCATCCACCCCCTCCTGCCCCCTCCCAACTGCATGATTTCCATTGAGCTTTACTTCCATCTGTGCACGTAAGTGCTGATAGGTTAGTTCCAATTTAATAGTGAGTATATGTGGTGTTTGTTTTTGCATTCTTGTGATACTTAAGAGGATGGTCTCCAGTTCCATCCAGATTGTTGCAAAAGGTATTAACTAATTTATGGCTAAGTAGTATAGCCATAAACTTCATAGTATACATATACCACATTTTATTAATCTACTCATGAACTGATGGACACGGGTTGATTCCACATCTTTCTTATGGTAAATTGTGCTGCAAGAAACATTCTAGTGCAAGTGTCTTTTTGATTAAAGCACTTTTTTTCCGTTGGGTAAATACTCAGTAGTGGGATTGCTGGATCAAATGGTAGGTCTACTTTTAGTTCCTTGAGGAATCTCCATACTATTTTCCATAGAGGTTACACTAGTTTGCAGTCCCACCAATAGGATGCAAATGTTCCTTTCTCTCTGCATCCACACCAACATGTATTGCTTTGGGACATTTTGATAAAAAACATTCTCAGTGGGGTTAGGTGATATCTCATTGTGGTTTTGATTTGCATTTCTCTGATGATTAGTGACATTGAGCATTTTTTCATATGTTTATTGGCCATTAGTCTATCTTCTTTTGAAAAGCTTCTGTTTATGTATTTTGCCTTTTTTTAGTGGAGTTGTTTTTATTTTTTTCTTGCTCATTTTCTTGAGTTCTTTGTAGATTCTTGTTATTAGCCCTTTATTGGATGTACAGTTTGCGAATATTTTCTCCCATTCTGTAAGTTGTCTGTTTGCTCTGTTGATTGTTTCCTTGGCTGCACAGAAGCTTTTTAATTTAATCAAGTCCTATTTATTTATTTTTGTTGTTGCTGTGATTGCCCTTGAGTTATTCTTTATAAATTCTTTGCATAGGCCAATATTTAGAGGAGGTTTTCCAAAATTTTCTTCAAGAATTCTTATGGTTTTATGTCTTAGATTTAAGTGTGTTATCCATTTTGAATTATTTATTGTAAGTGGTGAGAAATATGGATCCTGTTTCATTCTTCTGTATGTGGCTATCCAATTTTCCCAGCACCATTTATTAAATTTGGATTCTTTTCCCCAGTGCATATTGCTGTTTACTTTGTCAAAGATCAGATAGCATTGTGTAGATGGTTTTATATCTGGGTTCTCTGTTCTGTTCCATTGGTCTATGTCTCTGTTCTTGTGCCAGTACCATGCTGTTTTTTTTTTTTTTTTTATTATAGCCTTGTGGTATAGCATATAGTCTGGTAAAATGATGCCTCCTGATTTTTTCTTGTTACATAGAATTGCATTAACTATTTGTGGTCTTCTCTGATTCCATACAAAACAAAAAACTATTTTTTTGAGGTTTGCAAAAAATAATATTGGTAATTTAATGGGGATTGCATTGAGTCTGTAAATCACTTTGGGTATTATGGACATTTTAACCATGTTAATTCTGGGGATCCTTGAGCATGATCTTCATTTTTCCATTTGTTTACATCCTTTGTAATTTCCTTCCTCAGTGTTTCATAGTTCTCCTTGTAGAGGTCTTTCACCTCCTTGGTTATATATATTCCTAGGTATTTTATCTTATTTGTAGCTATTGTGAAAGGTAATGAGTCTTTTTTATTTGATTCTCAGCTTGATTGTTGTTGGTGTATAGGAATGCTACTGATTTGTGTAGGTTGTAAAATACTTTGAACCCAAGCAGGGCTCTGTCTAGTAGATTCTTCAGACTGACGGTAAAGTAAATATTATAATATGAAATATAATATTCTTGTTATAATTGATAAGCATTGCTCCTTCAAGTAGTGGAAGGCCCACCGCCTTGCTTGCATACCACTGATACTTATCCAAGGAGCCACTGACAGGTGTGCTCTGATGGTCTCTCAGCCCAGAGGTAAATGTAGAGTCCCATATCTTTGCCCTCGCCTAAAATTATCACTTCTGGATGAGTTTGATATTCTGAAGTTTTGAAAAGAAGGATCAGAAATCTGCCTGGACGTTTAGAGGGTAAAAAGATTTAAAAATTTCAGTTGTTAAATCAACATAATATTGTCTGCTTATCAGAACATTGCCATAGAGGCATATTAACCTGGATCTGAATAAGTGTGAGAGAGATTCAGGGATTCGGAGATTATCCATTAATTATCCATGTTGATGCAAGTATCAAATCTGCCCACCAAACACAAGTTTTGAGCATCTAGTACATCCAATATGAATTCGTCTTTGATGCAGTGTTGGTTAAAATGTACACTGTAACGAGTTCCAGAAGTACACCTAATTCCTCCTTCATCATCATGAATTAAACTTTTGGTCAAGAATGGACAGTTCTGTAGTATTAGGTTTAGGGAGAGGAGACCGTGTCATCTGTTATCTTATGTGATGAAAACATACTGATTGTTTGCTGTCATCAACATCCTCTTTTTTTTTGAGGTCAGTAAATTTTATGTCTTCACAATATCAAAATGTCTTATTAACTAAGGGAGGCAATCCTATCAATTGTTTTTTTTACACCACATGGGGGCTTGTGTCCTATGCAGCAGTCCCCAACCTTGTTGGCAGCAGGGGCCAGTTTCATGGGAGACGATTTTTCCACGGACCAGGGGTGGGTGGGTGGGGTGTCGTGGGGGTGGTTGGTGCAGAGCTCAGGCAGTGATGCATGGCTTATTTCCTGACTGGCCACAGACTGATATGGGGCATCGGCCCGTGGGTTGGGGAACACAGCTGTAGTGCTAGAGGGCAGGGCCTCAAGTCACAGAGGCTGATTCCCAGGACTTACAGGCTGGATTTCAAAGTTGCTTGGAGCAGGTGGCTCCTTTTTACTTTCTAGGTTCTCCTTTTTTGAACTGGAATGTCTATAACTGTTTTCTTATACTTGTCCCACCATTTTACTTTGGGGATAGATAATTAGTTTTCTAATTTCCCAGGCTCCAGAAGGATAGAAATTTTGCTCCAGGATGGATAATCCTCAGTCTCATCCATGCCTAATTTAGATGACTTAGATGATGAAATTTGGGACATTTGAGCGGATGGGTTTTGGGATTTTGAGTTCACATTGTAATGGGTTGAGACGTTGGGAGATACTGGAGGAGAATGGAATGAATGAATGAATTCTGCATGTGAGATGGGCGTGATCCTTGGGGGCCAGGGAGGCAGACTGCTATGGACAAAATAATGGCCCCCAAAGATGTCCACATCCCATCCCCCAGAAATTGTGAATATGTTAAGTTTCCTAGGGGAAGGGACTTTGGAAATGTATTGTGTATACTTTTAAGGAAAATTAAAATATATAAACTGAAAACAATATTCTATTTAGTTATCTTCAATTTTAAAGAACCATAACTATTTCTCTAATAAGAACACTTAAATATTTTGTCATTGAGTACATAATGAACTTTTAAAAAAACATTATTACAAAAGCCAGAATGACAAGTATAGCAGTATGATTTCATACAACTTAAAGCACAGAAATTTAAATGGAAAAGAGAGGTTAGTCACCAGGTAATCCAATCACCTCATTGCATAGATGAGAATACTATGGTCTGAAAGCTTAAGGACGGAATTGTTCAAAGTACCAGACCAAGTCACAGACAAGTCTTTTTTAAGTGCTAAAATCAAAAGTTGAAGTCAGTTCTGCATCATAACAGGTTATTTCTTCAGCGAAACATAACAAAGTTATTTATAGAGTTAGTCATAGATTTTTTAAATCACATCATGCTTTCTAGTTTATAATCTCACATTCATTAAAATGGAAAAAAAATCAAGTTTAAATTAGCTTTGATATATTCCCAGAGGGTAATCTCTAGAGTCCTAGTTGAACATCTGAACATCAGGAGGGTAAGTTGCATCCTTCATTCTGATCTTCACTCTGTCCTGAAATCTTACTTTGATTAGATTAGATTTGATTTTAATATCTGTAACTTACTAATCCTCAAATGCATGTTATTGAAAACAGTTTTGTAGAACAATTCTTCAGGAATCTCACATAATAAGCTGATGCTGCAATTGTGTTCAGAGATAAGTGGAAATCCTGGAAGGTGAGGGTGTGGGTGGGACATTTGTTTCATCTCCCTAGAGGAGATATGCAAGCTGAAATGTCTGCTCTCTTTCAAAGGTAATTAATGCACCATCCTATTGAACAGGCTAGCTTTTAAATCACTGTTCAATATTTGTGTCTGCAGTATTTTTTATTATTGAAACTACATGCATTATCTTAAAAGTTTCACATGTGTATTTGTTTATTTCAGGGAATTCCCCACCCCACACATAGACGCAAAGCAAGTCTCTAAGACATAAAAATACTGATAAAAACTCAGCTATCCGTTCAAATATGCTAATGTAAAATCGAGCTTTGTGACTTTGCATTTTGACATTATATAATTAGAATTGTGCACTGTTTTAAGGTGTCTCTGACACAATCCATTGTCATTGCCCCTGATTATTGCTTGTGCAAATAAAGAATGCAGAATGGAAAGAGCCCCGGACTAAATGTCAAAAGCCAAAGGTAATGTACTGTGTGACCTTGGGCAAGTTTCTACTCTCTCTCCATATATAAAATGGGGCCATAATTCATTTTCCTCCTATTTAATAAATTTTTTAGAATCAAATAAAGTAATGAATTTATAATTTTCCCCATAAACAAAGATTACTAATCAAAGCCAAGAAATCATCTGATTTTGCCAGAGGAGACGCTAAGTTACAGCCACTAGGTGGCGCAACCTCATTGTCCTCGTCCACCAGGCCAGTTCTCGGTGGTCCTGTCAGGTGACCTTTCTTTACATACACTATTAACTTGGGAGGCATCTATATTGGCTTTATCTTATCAGATAAACCAAGACTATATTATTAATGATAGTATAGGGCTACATCACGAGGGAGGAAAACTCGAATTTTAGACTTAACAGGCAACTTTAAAACACTCATTTTGAAAACACTGAAATCAGCTGGGCAAATTTAATCCATTTAAAATTTAGAGTACTTCATCAAGTATTTTTTTTAAATCTGTAGTTCTCCTTTTAAGTTCCATAATTTATTGATCAAAGTAACTTACAAGTATCAGCAACAGTCTATGTAGGATTGTATTTTTAGATGACAAGCTGACTTTCAGGAGTTAGAGCCTGACCGATGTCTGTATCATCCTGCTTAGCATCATCTTTTTGGGATGGACTGCAGGACATAGCACACCATGAAACATAAAGTTTCTTAATGGATAGGAAATGTGTTATATTAAGAGTTGAAGGGCCACAGGGAGGGGGCCTCAAAAAAAAAAGTTGAATATCGTGTACTTTCAGTTATATTGTTGTATTGTAGCTTTCCTTTTAATTATCATTTAACATGGCCATGATATTTTAAAAATAGTTCTCCAAGATATACTGTTCTTTTTTCTGTGACGGATCCACTTATTACATAAAAAGCTTTATTTGCACATAAAGAGGATTGAATAAAGGTAAATATTATATATACAGTATTCAGTAAATATGCCTCATGGGAAGAGCAATTTATATGAAATAATTAACTCTATAATCCAAGACTTAAATATAAATGTGTGACACAGAAAATATCTGACTTAATCATTTTAAACAACATAAAATATAACTGGGGAAAAAACCCACAATAACTGGATAGCCCATATATTTTTTAAAAAACTATTATGTAAATTTTATGATACAGCATATAAAACTCAAGACTACTGTTCAAGAAATTTTTCAGTGCAAACGGAATACAGTTCTATACCTTCCCATGTTTCTTGATATCTTAATGTACAGATGTATAATTCAAGATATCAGAATGGCTATATGAGAATCTGAATAGCTACATAAACTGAAGATTTTACTGCAGATTGAACTATAGAGTACATGCAATTTCAGTCGAAATTTTAGGAGTGTGCGTGTGTGCAGACACACACATGTATGAAATAACAAGCTGATTCTAAGTTTCATATGAAGATATCAAATGCCAAATAAACATGAAAAATTTGAAAAAGGCTGGATGACTTTTATTACTATATATGAAGACTTAACATGCAGCTACAAAAACTAGGGATGTTTTATTGGTGTAAGTTTAGACAGATGGGCAAATGAAATGACACAGAAAGTCAAGAAACAGACTCACACATACACTGTCACTTGATTTGTGATAAATATTTTGCTAAAGCACTTTGGGGAAAGCATGACTTTTCCAATAAATGGTACTGGATAAGTTTAACATCCATTAAAAAAAAGTGAGTCTCAAATTCTTCCTCAAATTCTATGCAAAAGCCAAGCTAGTTGGGTTATAGATTTAAATGGGAAAGGTATAACAATAAAAGTTCAAGATGATAAAATAGGGGAAACATCTTCACACTCTTGGCATGAGCAAAGAAACCTGAAATAGGACACAAACACCATGAATCATAGAGAAAATGACTGATAAGTAGACCTACATTAAAATGAAGAACATCTGTTTATCAGAAGACATGATTGAGAGGTTCAAACATCTCCAACATATATATCTGACAAAGATGCAATATCTAGAATATATAAATAACATCTAAAGATTAATATGACAGAGAAAAATATATAAAGATGGAATGGGGGGTACCTGAATAGGCACTTCCCAGTGACTAATGAACACGTGAAATGAAGCGTGCTCAACTTCATCAGTCATAGCTTTGCTTTTCTGCAGTTGCCCTAACAAACTACCACAAATATAATGGCTTAAAACAACGCAAATTTGTTATGTTACAGTTCTGTAGTTCAGAAGTTTAACACAGGGCCCACTGGGCTGGAAGCAGGTTATTGGCAGGGCTTCATTCATTTCTGGAGACTCTAGGAGAGAGTGGATTTCCTTGCTTTTTTCAAAAGCTTTTTGAGGCTACCTGCATTTCTTTGCCCGTCACTCCCTGGCTGTGTCTTCATTCTTTGCTTCCATCACCAGATCTTTTTCTCTGACTCCCTTTGCCTTCTCACGCTTAAATTTTTAAAGACCCTTGTGATTCCATGGGGCCCAACTGCACAACCTAGGATAAACTCCCTGTTTAAGATCAGCTGATTAGCAACCTTAATTCCCCATTGCCATGTAATATAACATCTTCACAGATTCTGGGGATAAGGAGGTGAACATTTCGGCGGGCATTATTCTCTTCAAAGAAATGCACAGTAAAAACCATTTTGATACGTCTGTATTCACCAGATTGGCTAAAATGAAAAAGACAATACTAAGTGTTGATGAGGATGTGGAGCAACTGTAACTGCTTGTGGGATTGTGAATAATTACTTTGAAGAACTATCTGGCACTTTCTACTAAAGCTATCATAAACATAAGCTTACCTGTGACTCAGCAATTCTACCCCTAAGTATGTTGACAAAAATGATTAGATGTATTTACAGCAGTACTATTTATAATAGCCTAAGCTGGCAACGCTAAATGCCCATCAATGGTAAAAATGCCAAATAAATCGTAGTACATTCATACAATGAGATAAAGTAATGAGACTGAATGATCTCTTGCTACACACAGTGAATGACAAGAAGACAAACACAATAGAACACAGAATATATGTTTCCATTTGTGTTAATATAAAGTTCAAAGACAGAGAAAATTCTAGGGTAGAGATTTCTTTTGCTGGAAAACAGTACCCTGGGGCAAGGATGGCAACTGGTCTGGGTAGTGGTCCCACAGGTGTGTTCACTTTCACTTTCCTTTTTGTATGGTTAAAAAAACAAGCTTACTGTAAAAACTAGCACTTAAAAATATGTTTAAGACAATATTTTAGACCCATGAACAGTCTCCTTAGACTAGTGGGACATTCGATGATTTGCAGCTTATGCAAAGGTGTATATATATATACTCTAAATGTGTTTTTTAAAGCCATTTTCTTCCTGGCCTATGATGTTAAAATTAGCTAGACAAATTCATTAAGTAGCTAAGTAGAGGCTGGTTGAGTGAAAAAATTGCACATGACTTAATTAGACATGGGTTTAAATTCAGTCTCTGGAATTTATTGACTATTTAGCATTGGACAGATTTTTTAGCCTGAGTTTCTGTGTGCATAAACAGGGACATAATACCAAACCTGATGGGCTATTATGAAAACAGAAAATAGTAGAAACATACCTTTAAGTATATAGTTGTGCTCCTTGTACTAACGGAAGCTGTTATACAGCTGTGTAAACCTGTCATTAAAAATTAATCTGTAATTCAGCGGCAGGAGGAGTTTCAGCCTAACTATGCACCTCTCTCCCTTTCTTAATGCAGAATCCACCTGCCAGGCGGGCTGGGCTCTGACCAGCCGGGCTTCCCTGGAGGATGCACAAGAAGTGAATTTTCAGAAGGCTGTTTAGTGAGCAGGGAATACACGAAGGGATTTAGTTGTAAAATCTTGGCAGCAGGCATGGTACTGCTTTCTCTGTGGATCAGAAAAACCTTCTCCACTTCTAAAATTGAATATGTATTTCTTCTCACCATAAAAAGTAATTCATTAAAAATTTGAAAATTAGAGATAAAGAAAAGTATAAAGAAGAAAATAAAATTACTCATTTCTCTAACTGATCTTTCCCCGTTCTTGATTGTGCTTGGCCCAAATAACCACATTTTAAATTGTGTAATTGCTGCCAATCTCCCCCCACATTCTCTATATATGACAATTGTGCTGTATTTACATTTTTACTTCCTGAATTATTCTCATCTAGGTCTGTTTGGAAGCCTTTCCTATAACTTACGTATCTTTGGAAACCTAATTATGAATAACTGTATCATATTCCACTTTTGAATAGAATAGCTTATTAAACTATGTCTGCTAGCCCTCCTTCCTGACACTTTCTTTTTTGGTTATGCTAATTCTTTGTCTATAATTTTCGTCTCTAATTTCATTCAGTTGGCTGCCTCACCTATGAAAATAATTATTTTAATAAAAATGCTTGTGTTTTGTAACTAATGTTTAATGTCACCATATTTTTGAGGAGAATCATCACTAGCCCAGAAAACGTCTTTGTGGGAATTGGATGAAGACCACAGCACGTGCCAGGGCTCAAAGTCAGAATTAGTGAATGCAGCCCCTGCCACCCGCTGGGCTGGGTGTGCTGAACTGAGAACAAACTGCAAAACCTGGTGACACAACCCTGCCCTTCCGCCGACGGTCAGCTGTGATAGATGCCGTCTTGTCCTGTGAGATACGCAGTCTGCTTCCGTGGTCTGTGATTCTCATACGTGTGATAATCACGACTAGGCAGAAACTTCAATATGAGGTCTTAGCATAAACTTTTCCTGAAACGCCCCTGTGTAAGAGTAGAGCACAACAGCTAAATCTTTACAGTTAGAAGGGCTTCTGACATAAACATGTGTAACACGATGAGAACGACTGAGTAAGGCAACTGCTGACGAGAAACGATGGGCTATAGTCATGTTAACTGTCAGGCACTGGCTCTCTGCTCTACTCTCACATTTCCTCCTTGCGGCAAGTGTCTCTGACTCTGGTCTTTGTGATATTTTCACCTATGTAGCCCTTTGGGATATGCTGGTGTCTGACCTCTCATAGAACCCATACGCATTTCTGAAATAGATAAACAGGGATTTTAGCTAGGACAAATCTTAGTCATATTTTCAGAAGATGTACGTTGATGTATGTAGATAAATATCAAGAAATGGTTGTTGTGAACAAACAAAATAGACAATTTCCAGCTCAACAACATGCAATGTGTGCAAAGCTCACCATCTTGCATGCTGGGCATATAAAGTCTGATTTGTCTTATTTTTTGGAGACCAAAAGTCCACAGTATCTGGTATAGTGCCAGATGCCTGGTATTGACTTGATAAATACTTTCTGGGTAAATAGATAAATACTGACTTCAATTCAGATATTTTCTTATTGTGCAAACATGGTCCATATTTTAGCTCAGCTGAATCACAGAGAAATAAATAAGTGAAACTCTGCCTTTACTTTTAGTGAAAATATAATTCCATGAGTTATGGCAATCACTTCCCACCAGCTCTGCTCTCATATGTGTTGAAAGCAAAGCTTCTCAGCTTTTACTGTGCATAAAAATCGCCTGGGGACTGTGTTAAGATTTAGATTCTTATCCAATAGGTCAGGGAGACTCTGCCTTTCTAACGCGCTCCCAGGCAGTGTTGATGCCGCTGGTCTTGGGACCTTAGTCAGTTTTGGCACTGGGTGTGTCCTACTCCGCCGCACATTGGAATCACCTGGGAAGCTATAAAAGCTCCTGATGTGGAATCCCATTCCCAAGGCACTTGGATTTAAGGGGTGTGTAGTGAGAGCCGGGTACTGGGTTTGCTAAAGTTCCCCAGGCGGTTCCAATGTAAAGAAACGCTTGAGAGGCACTTTGTGGAAAGAAAGTTTATAAACCCTCCCAGATTGTTAACTCTCCTCGCCCCTCCTTGCCCCTGCTCAGTCAGCCCCAGCTGAAGTCCAGGCTCTGGGGCCTCACGCCAGTTCTGCTATCCACCGACTGTAAAATTGGGACTTTCCTGTAACTTACATATCTTTGAAAACCTAATTATGAATAACTATCATATTCCATTTTTGAATGGGGATAGCTTATTAAACTATGGTTGCTAGTCCTCCTTCCTGAGACTTTCTTTTTTGGTTATGCTAATTCTTTGTCAGGTAGAGCTGGACTGCTCCTTGCTTTAGACACTTGAGTAAAAGCAGCTTCCGTCTGTGCGGAGATTGAAGGATGAAACCAAACTAGAATTGAGGAGATTGTGGGCCCTGAGTTTTGGTTCCTCCTTTGAGAGGCAGCTCCCCTAACTGTGCTTAGTCTCCATGAAATATTTCTGTATCTTTGAAAGAAACACCCCGTTTGGGGGGGTCAGCTAGTTTTTTCTTCACTGCTACCAAATGATTTTGACTAAGATAATAACTGACCAATTTAAGCAATGGGGTTTAAAAGTCCCAAGGATTATTAAATTATAAATGAATACGTATGTTCACCTTTTTATAGAAATATACTACAAAAATCATGTCTTTGCCGAAAGAAAATAGAAATAGGAGGAGGAATGCTGAGAAAAGGGCCAGTGACAACTTCCCTTGTGACACCTGGCCATTCTCATCCTGCAGCTGCTCATCCTACAGTGGGTGAGTCTCAACTTTTGCTGGAGCCTCACCAGAGAGACCTCGAGTGTAAGTAGGAAGTGTGTGAAGAGCAAGCGAGGAATGTGTTCGGTCTTCTTAGTTCTTGTGCTTGCTGGTGGAATTTCACGGACATACTTCCCTGTCTACAACAGAAAGGCTGTTGATGTCAAAGTGATTGGAGATACCTGTGAAATTAAAATTGTCAAGCGTGAGATTTGTTGCTTTGTATGAAGCTTTAAATAATCACGCACTTTTAATGTTCCTACCTCTATGGAACATAACCTGAGGAGGCAAAGATGCTATACAGATATGGTTTCTACCTTGGGGGAGATTCCGATGAAGTTTCTTTTACTTGTACATCATTTTCTAAGTGCTGATGTAATGGACAGGGACTCAGGGTGGAGAGCCTGGCTGTTTGCATTCAAATTATAGCTCTGCCACTTTCTGATGTGTGACCCTGGGCAAGTTATTCATATTTCTCATATCTGTGTCTGTGAAAAAGAAATAATAAAGATGTCCCCTCATGTAGATATTTTGAGAGGATTAAGTTATTTCAGTTCGAGGGCTTGGAATGCTGTCTTGCATACAGTGGTAAATAAGCCATCATTTTTAGCCATTGCTGTTATTCTTACTGTTACTATTATTTTTACCTCCAAATCTGTATTTGTTTTTCCCAACTAAAAAGCTGATGCTTTGGGTTTTTTAAAAATGTTTTTTAATTGATATATAATAGTTTTACATATTTGGGAGGCACAGGTGATACATGTATACAATGTGTAATGATTTAAATCAGTGTAATTGGAATATCCATCACTTCAAATATTTATCTTTTCTTTGCACTGGGAATGTTCCAATTCTTATCTTGTAGATGTTTTGAAATATACAGAAAATTATTGTTTAATATATAATTTAATATATAACATAATCTCCCTAGTGTACTATCAAATACTAGAACTTATTCTTTCTAATTGTATGTTTATGCCCAATAACCAAATTCTCTTCATCCCCCCCCTTCATCTTTCCCAGCCCCTGGTGACCTCCATTCTACTCTCTACCTCCGTGAGATCCATTTTTTTTAGCTCCCACATACGAGTGAGAACATGTGATATTTGTCATTCTGTGTGGGGCTTGTTTCACTGAACATAATGACCATCCATGTTGCTGTAAATGATGGGAATTCATTCTTTTTTATGGCTGAATGATATTTTAATTTGCCCATATGCCATATTGTCTTTATCCATTCGTTCTTTGATGGACACTTAGGTTGATTCCATACCTTGACTGCTGTGAATGGTGCTTCAATAAACATGAGAGTGCAGATATCTCGTCGACATAATGATTTCTTTTCTTTTGGAAATATACCCAGCAGTGGGGTCACTGGATACTGACTCTTTAATGATACATTTTATGCCTTATAATCTTTCACATTTTACCGCGATATCAGGCAGCAGCGCAATGAACGTTGCTAACTCTTTTCGATCTTCTAGGTCTTTCATTACCATTGTTCTTAGGTCTCGCAGGAAAGGTATCACACGAATACCAAAGCCTGTCTTCCACTAAAGCATTTTCTTAGAAAAATATTCATGCAAGTGAAGTCTTGAGGAAAGAATAAACTTTTGGGAGTATTTTCACAAATACTATCTCCTTGATGATGTATTTCCAGGGACTGATGGATGGAAGTCAGCTCTCAATAACACTTGATCTATAGATTGTCATTTCGATTTCATATTTATGAATCCTAAGTCTTAGAAGGTAAAACAGATGTGAAAGTAATTAAAGATGATGAGAATGCTGCCAGGAAAGTTGGCTAAAATAATTTGAATGCACTTTTACTGTGTCATTAAAATATTGTGTTAAAATAGAATAAAACCAAATAAGCTGATGATTCAAGATGTATTTCATTTTAAATTATATTCTAAAATTCTCTGCCTTGAATGCTAAAAATATTTGCACTACTGCATAAACAAACCATGTTCTCATCAGTTTAGCTGTAGGCTCTGTCATGTAGGGCAGGTTATAATTTTTATTTTGTTCCTCTGACTAATGCTGTAGTACTTAGTGGTTGAGATGTACAATTTGTTTATAACCTTCCACACTGTGTAAAGTTGGCTTCGTTTTTTTGGCAGGAGGATCTTCTAATTATAATTTTAAATGATTTCCTATTCACTCACCAAATCGATGCTTTAATAACAAGAAGGCAAAGTAAATTATAAATATTTAAAACATGCAATGATTCTAATTCTTTTGACTATAAGATTTGCCCTTATTGTGTATTTGCTTAGACGGTATTTGGTTATAAAGATTGATTCAAAACAACCATAATATAAGTTGAATGATAATTCTCAAATATTTATATATTCAACAAATATTTATTAGGTGCCAACTACCTTTCTCGGGTATTAGGAATACCAGTGTGAATAGGGCGCAATCCCACTCATAATAAATCTTTATAGATTGTTCGAGTACAATGAGAAATTGAAGCTGGGCATGGTCGTCTCTACTTGGGAACTGGGAGTATGTCATACACTCAAGAAAGTGCATTCACTCTCAATTATTTATTGAATTCCTGTTCTATGTCAGGGTTTGCTCTTAGCACTAGTGATGCAAAGATTTATTTGCTCAAAATCTGTGTCCTGAAGAAACCTGGGCTCTGAGGAGGATAATATACATTCCTATGCACAGGCAGGGCACAGGGTGTGAGACAGCTAGGGTGGGACAACTAGTACAGCCGGGGAAGTTAGGAAAGTTCCTTAGATGAAATTTTAATAAATTTAGCTTACTTTTTAAAAGTATAAATTGGAGGTAGAAGATAAGGATGCTTCCGGTGGCGTAAATACTACAAGGAAATGCAGAGGTAGCATGGTGTGTCTACGGAACTATGATATTTTATTTGGCTGGGCCATTGGGGGAGGAAGGAAGGTGAGCTTGTTGAGAGATGGGTTTGAAGGGTAGGCAGGGGTCAGATCCTGCCAGGTTTTGTGTTCCAGGTTGCAGCTTATGGGCTGTGTTCTGTGAAAGAACAGAGGGCGGTGGCTTTATACTTTGCCTTGTGAGTCAGCCCAGCTGCCGTGGAGGATGGATTAGAAGTAATCCATTTGGCCCCCTGCAAAATAAATAGCTTATATTAGGTAAATTATCTCTTTCACTGGAACAGCTATATATATTTTTTTCATTATTTCTCTCAGGAGAACAATTTGCCGCTACTGGGAAGGGACAGTCATCAATCAGCTATCCTAACAATGATCAGTCAGCAACTGTGCGTCCAGCTCCGGTTAATGAAAAGCATTTACATGGTATGTGCGTTTAGAGAAGCCAGATGTAAGCCACTCCGGGTCCCCGATTCTGCCGTGCCCCTCTTACATCTGTGACTTTGCCACTGGACTCCCTCCCTGGAGCTCCCTGTCTTCCAGCCCCACCAGCCTTCTGTAGGTGTCACTCAAATTGCTCTCAATCCTGCCCCAGGGCTCTTGCCTTACCCAGTTCCTCTGCTCAGAGAGCTTTTTCCCCAAACCTTCAAATGGCTGCCTTCGGACTCATTCAGGTACCAGCTGTTCAGAGGGGCCTTCCGTGACTCTGCCTCAGAAACTTTCTCAGCTCCCCACCCTCTTGTCTTATTGCTGTTTTTTCTATTTTTTTCTTCAAAGCTTGTATCACTGAGATTGTCTCATTCAGTCTTAAGTTCATTTTGAGGTTGCCTGTCTTCTTCTCTTCCCTGTGCCCTATCTCAGGTTATAAGAATCTTTAACTCAGGGACGACCTCCGCCTCATCCACAGCTCTGCCCCCTGCACTTTGAGCGTGTCCAGTGGTAACCACTCAACACATATGTGTTGAGTGAACAATATATGAACGAAACTCCCCCTACCTAGGGTATACAGCTGGTGTTCTCCAGTCCCATAAATAAACGCATCTAGGAATACATTTTGATAAACAAAGAAAGAATCTACTCCTGGAAATAAATGATAGTGTTTCTGTGAGAGATAGAAGCACTCTGTCAATGCTTATCTTAAATGATATATTTTCCCCAAGAGATACACATGTAGATTTTATAGCATTTTGTACTCATAGTGCTTTCATATATGGGTTCATTGCTACATTTGGATCCCATAATAACCCTAGCAGGAGCAGATGATATATTTTTTGGATGCCACATATGAGGAAAGTTGAACTCAGATTGCTTATGGTCATAAGCTTATGGCACTATATGGTACAAATCTGTTAAAACCGTAACTGTTGAGTTTTAGTCTTTGCACTCATTATGCTGACTTTTTGTGGGCTAATTTAACTCTCTAAGGCAAGAGTCACAAGCTGAAATGCCAGTGGACATCAGCCAGGTGAGGAAAACGAATGAGGTAGGCAGAGAATGAGACAGTCCCACTGGATCCTACATAATGTGCACGTACATAAGGCTTTTGGATCATTACCTGATTTCTTCTCAAAAACTTGCATTTTACCATCCTATGTGAGACTCTTCATTGGTTTGTTTGTGGCTGGTTCAGCACTCCCATTTGGGTACTTTTGGTGCCAAAATGGGTCAAAACTCTTCACTAGAAGGCACAGTGGATGGCAGAAAGAGGGGCCGCAGTAGTAAAACACATACCCTGACCAGGACACAGCAGCACGAGACAGGCAGGTAGAATAATGGCAGAAAGGGTAATGTAGAATCTGTCACAGTAGTGTTCATTGACTGAGAGCTTAGTCATTTGTTGCAGGAAGAAAATAAATTTTAATAGCCTGCTTACATAGGGATCATCCCATCCGCTCAGAGCATTTTAAAGGGGCCAGGCTATAACACGATTAGAGAAGGCTTTTCTTGTTGGAAGGAAATACCTTGAAACAATAATCTAAGGATTACAGTTTGTGTTGTGGTTTGGGGATGGTTTGAGTTTTGAGTGTAGGAGAAAAATAACAAAATTCCTCAAAATAGAATAATTACATAATGAATAAAATTTCCCAATAACTTGAGAAACAAAGTTTGCCTTAAGAAATTATACATACACACACATATATAATGTAATGTAATATACATGTTTATAACATAATATATATACATGTGTAACATAATATATATTACTCTAATATGATATGATATATAATCATTCATTCCTTAACAATTGGGACATGTTCTGAGAAGTGCATTGCTAGGTGATTTTGTTGTATTACCAAGTGTACTTATACAGACCTAGCTGATACAATCTACTCTACTCCTAGGCAATATGGTATAGCTTATTGCTCCTAGGGTACAAACTTGTACAGCATGTTACTTTACTGAATAGTAAGGAAATAGTAACACAATATTAAGAGTTTGTACAATAGGAATTTTTCAGCTGCTTTATAATCTCATTGGGCCACTGTTACATATGGAGTCCATCATCAGAGTTAGAAATAGTGAAAAGGGTTTAGCATTTTTATCCTGAAAATAAGCAATTAAATGTTAAGTCATCTAAATCAATGTCTACTTTGGGTACCTACAAATTAATGTTGCAAATAACATGCAATGAATAAATGTTTCATTTCATCTTCTAAGTTCTATACTGTTGGCGCCAGAGAATTCCAAACAATTGTGTGTTTGATTAGAAGCTGTCAATGAATGGGTGTTTGAGCAAACTCATCCGTATTTTATTCCAGTTTATTTCTTGTTTGGCAACTTTGATTTTTGGATCAAGTTATTCTGGATAATGGATTCAATAATGCAACTGTTTAGTATAGTGATAGTGTGTGTTTCTTACCCATGTAGGAGGGACTTAAATGACATTTTGCTTTATGCTTCCTTTGGTACAGTTTCAAAGTCCACTAACGAGGACACTCATTCTTTGAGTCTGTAGAGTTTCCTACTCATCTGTCTTTTCTTCCATACCTCTGGGGAAAAAAAATGCTTTCTTTTACAGCTCATTTACATGGTTTTTCTCCTAAACGTTTCTCAGTCTGATTCAGGTTTAAAGTTTAATAACTAAGCCAGAGGGGACCAAATCATACCTATAAATTTGTAAATAGGCTTCTGTTTCCTATTCAGGCAAATCAATGAAATGTGTAACTAGTAGGTTGTACTTTGATTTGAGCTACTACTAATAATTACAACTAACATTAACAGTTGTGGGCTGTGCACGGGTTAAGTGTACAGGTATGTTTGATTCTTTAAGCAAACCTATAGGTTTATTATTATTATCATTCCCATTTTATTGATGGAGGAATTGAAATTTAGAAAGGCAAAGTGAATTGTGCAAGGATAATCAGCTAGTGTGTAGTGACCTGGATACAGAGAACACGTTAGAAACTTGCACTGGCCTGCAGTGGTAAGGACCAATATGTGAAGGAATTTGAGTCGGCAGGTACATGAAGGTCAAAAACCCAACAGCTGATGGAAGGAATGCCAGGTGTTAAGACAATCACGTATTTATATTTGGTCAAAACATTTTAATTATTGCTTGTATGTACTATGTACTAATGATTGTGGTTTGGTTGAATGTGAAGTACAAAACAAAAGTTAATTTACAATTATGCCAGTTACTCTTCACCTTGTTTGCATAACCTTAATACTAAGCTCCTACTTATAGAACTTATTCCCAGCACCTTGTTTAAATAGCCCTCTTTGAAGTTCACTGTGGTTCCCTTCCTATATCTAATTCCCTTTGTTAACCTTTTTTTCTCTGCAACAGAGAAAACATTTGATTTAGACACTCTCTTCCTTTTGGTCTCTCTTCTTTCTTGATGAGAATCTTTGACTTTTTGATTCTCTCAACATTCTTTGTCATACTTCTGCCTCTGACTTCTTCTAACCTTTCCCTGCAAGAGAAAAAGAAGAAGAAACACTGTCTTTGGCCTTTTTTCATCTCATTTCCCATGTATGTTCTTTCTCTTCTTCTCTGCTTATCTGAATCCTTCACAATTTAGCTGAAGTCCCACCTCTAAAAATAAGTCTTTTACTCCAAGATCTACAGTTTTCTCCTTCCTTTAAACCTCTGTTGCAAAACTATGTGTTTTAGGAAAAAAAATTATTCTCTGATTTGGTCACATATATTTCATTCTTTGCAGGTGGTCTATAGATATGGGTAAGGGCAGGGAGTGTAAGTTAGCATTTCAGTGAGTCGCTGTCTCCCCACCACCCTCGCCACACTGTTCAGAGGTTATTCACCAAAGATGCCTCATATGGACAGTAAATGCTTGTTGAGTATTCTCTGCTTGAGTTAGCATTATAATTCTATTTTGAGAGAGTAATGAGTGAACCAGCATGCTGCCTGCAGTTGTGCAGGAGATTGTAGTAATAAGAGAAGTCAGCAGAGGCAAGAGTGGCCAGACTACTTAGCAAATGTCCAAGTGCCTCTTGTGTCATGGTAAGAGAGTGGACATAATTTGATTAGGCAAAGGGCGTCCATCCAAGCCATAGATAGATACATAGATACTAAGTACTTGATTAGTATATCTTGATTCTTTTAAAATATTGCTGAAACCCATTTAAGTCTCTTAACATTATAGTATCTAGAGCAAAAATATGAGACCAATTATAAAAATGATATCTGTATATGTAAAACATGGGGCAATTGTATGGTAAACTTAAAACTGGATTTGTTTTTATATTATGCTTAATAAGGAAGAAGCAAAAGAGAAAAGAAGGCACAATGTGGCATTTATGAGGTCCAGGTCATAAGACATCACAAAGACCAGGGTAGGGAGCGAATGGATTGGACAGGAGTAAAATTAGTGATAGGCTGAGATTTCAGCATCAGCAACGTAGAATGGTCATTCACAAAGATGATCAATAAAATGGTGCACTGTGGCCGAAAGATGGGGCTTGAAATGACCTTAGACATGCTCTGTCCTGCTGTTCATCTTCTAGCTGAGATGACGGAAGAGTAAGCAGGCTTGCTCAGAGTCATTGTAGCACTTAGGAGTTCTTGAGCATCCTGGACCAGTTTTTTTTTTTTAATATTATTTTCACAACTTCTTATATGTGTCTCTTATATATGTATTTCATATACATGGAGAACTTTAAATACTTACCATTTTTCTAATTTTTAAAATTTTCAATTATGATGGGCACATAACAGTTGTATATATTTATGGATACGTGTGATGTTTGATGCAGGCGTACAATGTGCAATAATCAAATCAGGGTCACTGGGGTCACCTCAAGCGTTTATCATTTCTTTGTGTTAGGAACATTCTAATTCCACTCTTGTAGCTATTTTAAAGTATACCATAATTAGTTGTTGACTATAGTTACTTTGTTGTGCTGCTAAATATTGTTCCTTCTATCTAAATACCTAACTATATTTTTGCACCCATTAACCATTCCCACTTTATCTCCTCTCCCTGCTACCCTTCCAAGCCTCCAATAACCATCATCCTACTCCATCTCCATGAGGTCAATTTAAACACTTATTTTTAAAAAGTCACTAACTCCTAACATTGCCTTTATATTAATATCAAAATATAAATGCATATATCTTTATGTCTAAATATGCTATTCAAACATTCTTTCATCTATAAACAAAATCAATTTCCAAAAATGAAAAATAAAAAAGAGGGATATGAATTAAAATCACCAGACCGATCAATCTCTCCTTCTAAAAATACTTCCATACTTTATTTCGCATGCTAATTCTCACTGAAGACAGGTGCTAATTTTAAAAAAAGCTGCACTAATTGTAATCTGTCAAAGAAATCTATACACCTGGACGCTCATACTTTTTTCATTGAGTCTTGTTACAAAAGTTTCTGCTTTTATTTTTATTTTTCTGGGCTGTCCTTATCTAGAGAACTCATGGTAGAACAATCATATCTGTTTATTCTATCATTTACTTTGAATGCAATGTTTACTTTCATTTTTCCTTAAATTTATTGATAAATAAATATATATATACACACACAGAGACATGTTTGTGTGTGTGCTTGAGTTATAATCTTTTCAAACACAAATGTTACCAAATTTAGCCTTTAAGACTAATAGATGGAATTAGATAAAAGTGAGATCTTTGTCACTGTCTACTATTGGCTTTGTTGAGGAAGTAGGAGCAAATAACATTAGCCTAGAGAGGCATTTAAAGCCACGATGAAGAAGAGGTCTTTCTTAAAAGATGGAAGAAAACAGGAGAGGAAGTAAGAGAAGACCAGTGATTCTGGAGAATGCCCATGTGTGGAAAACTAGAGTTTGGAAGTGTGATTGAGGCAGTGGGACCTCCCAGCCCACCCTCATTTATACTTCTTTACCCAAGGACCGGAATCTAGAAGCTTCCCACAGAGGTTTGAATAACCCAAGGAAATAAAGACAGAGATGAACCAATCAAATATATGTATGTGTGTGTGGATGGATGGATGGATAGAAGGATAGATGGATAGATATATATGAAGGTAGACACAGAGAAAGATTGAGATAGCACTTGTAACCAGAGCATTTTAAATGCTCATATCCCATCACAGACACTTATAATACCCTGATGTGGCATGTTAGACTCAGTTTAAATTAAATGACACTTGCAAAGATGTTTTGTCAACCACACAAGGCTAGGCAAATGATAGCTGTAATTTATTGTTATTGACATGTAAATTTTAAATTTTACACCTAGAATATGAAATGTGGAGGAGGAAAACATGGGTTATTGTCATTTCTGAGATCTGTAGGAGTTTCATCTTTTCTAAATCTTTGAAGGGGAAATCAAAGAAGACAGAGAGAGGAAGAGGGAGAGGGAAGAGAGAATTATTACATGGCTAAACTGATGTTTTCCTGGGGTGTCTTTGAAAAATAAAAATGAAATTATGTGAAATATTTCTAATATCTATGGCTATCTATAATCGGTACCAGGCAAGGTGAATTCTCCTTCAATTTGATGTCAGCAAGGCTATGTGGGGGCTTGTCATACAAAAACAAATCATTTTGCTACTTGAGGTCTTGACAAGTCTGTGCACAACTAGTCAATGCAATTGGCAGCCACGCGGTTTTCGGGAGCGAGTCCTGCAGTGCACTGCGGTTGTGCGCAGCCTCCCTCTGTAATAAGCAATTCTGAAGAGAGACAGTCTGGATTCTGGATATTTGGTAATCTCAGTGGCATTGTTTCTGATATGCTTACCAAATTTGGGGGGTAATTTTCTCATATTTTAACTAACTGAAAAACAAAAACTAAGATGATTATTTATAATTGTCTTAAAAGGAAATTTTATCCATTCAAATAAATGTCATTCATTCTTAAAGTATTACATTCTCATATTCTGGTCCTCGTTTGTGAAATAACAGGATCAACCCCTACACAGAAGGAGTGGGAGGAGGAACACTGAGTCCCCAACGCATGCCTAGCGCACAGCAGGCAGGTCTTATTATTGCACATGTAGTAAAGGACACTTGAAAGTGTAGCAAAATAATAAGACAACAAATAAGCCATTTTGCCAACATAGGATGATATTTCCGTAATACTGTTATATGATACTGTTATAAAATACTGTTACATTTATACAATGTATATAAAAGGTCTATAGATTAAATGGCTTGGAAATTTGAGTTCAGTTACCTAGATAATTGTTCCAGCTGCCATGAAGGTAGGCAGGACCCCTCATCGTTTTTGTTTAGTAATTGATCCTCAATCATCCCAGAGTAGTAAAAATACGTCCTAACAAAAAATATATATATATTTTATAAACCCTGTCTCAGAACTCCTTTTTGTCTTGAAATATCAGCCTTTATTTTATTTTGTTTTATTTTATTTTAGCGCAGTATAGTGTACTTTTTTAAAGATGAGGTCTTGCTCTGTCACCCAGGCTGGAATAAAGTAGCATCATCGTAGCTCACTGCAGCCTCGAACTCCTGGGCTCTCGTGATCCTCCCGCCTCAGCCTCTGGAATCGCTGGGACTACAGGCATGTGTCACTGTGCCCGGCTGCCTTTTTATGTCAGGCTTAAATCATACCTGTACATGCCAAATATCTAAACATTTCTAAAAATCTAAACATCTAGGCATTATATAATTATAATAACAATATAATTTTGTCATTATTATTCACTCAACAAATATTTATTGAGAGCTAACTATTTAATATATGGCAGGGACAGCAGGTAGAAAGGTGACAAAAACAGTATCCTTACTTCAAGGGGCTTTAGTGGCTGAGAATAATATATTGATTATGTACAATGATGGCTTTTAAGTTCTACAAGAAATGCCTGTATTTTAACGCTATTTTGAGGACAGAGGATGGTATGTGAGCTTCTTTCCAATAAGATGAGGATGTTGAAGCATTTCAGGAAGAATAATGAGCCCAGAAAGGGCCCTGAAGTCACAGAATACATGGCATTTTGAGAGAGTGATGAGTGAACCAGCATGCTCCCTGCAGTTGTGCAGGAGATTGTAGTAATAAGAGGAGTGAGCAGAGGCAAGAGTGGACAGACAGCTTAGCAAATGTCCAAGTGCCTCTTGTGTCATGGTAAGAGAATGGACATAATTTGATTAGGCAAAGGGAGTCCATCCAAGCCATAGATAGATACATAGATAAATACATAGATAGAAAAGATATCTTGACTGCTTCTTTGGAGAAGATCTTGAAAGCAAAGATACTAGTTAGGATGCTGTTACACAAATCCAGACAGTAACAATGTGGGTTTTATTGAAAATGGAAAAAAACAAGATGGGAATGAATACATACACATATGCATAAACTTCATATATATCTCTCTTAAGTGATATCTATGTCTACTTATCTATCTGAAGTAGAATTTATAGGAGTTGGTGATCAGTTGCAAAAAAAATACAGGAAAGGAAAAGGAATTATTGAGAATAACTCTAAAATATCTAACTTTGTGACAAGATGAGAGGTGACGTTGTTAATCAGGATGGGGAGAGAGTGCAACCGGGACAGTTAGGGGAAATACTGAGTTTGATACAGTTTTTGAAAAAGAGTAAGTCATTATCCAAGAGGTGATGTTCAGTAGGCAACCAAGAGATTTGGATCTGAATCTCAAAAGCAAGATCAGCGTCGAAGCCTAGCATGGGTATGTGAATCAAAAGCGTAGTTCACTTAGAATTATGTAATTGTCCCAAATCTCAGTCTCAGTTTTCAGTGATATGATTTCGTGCCATAGAGAACAATATTACAAATGCCTTATAGCTAATTTAAAAGTAGATCTCAAAGATTTTGTTTGTCCCTGTCAACCTGAATAAAGGTGTGTATAATGGGTGAGAGTAGAAGAAATATTAATGATTGCAACTATATTAGTATTGTTTTCACAGAAAGCATCTTAGAGTCAATGGTCAGATAATTAAAAGTGAATTATGACTATTGATATAAGCCTGCACTTTTCATAAAGTTTACTTGGCCCTTGATTATATCTCTAGAACTTTGTCTTCTGTAGTTCATGTTAATCTTAAGGGATATAATTCAGTTCCAAGCACAGCATGGTGTGGATACAAAAGTATAAGAGACGGGGTAAGAAAGTGGAAAATGCAACCTCTCAAGTAAAATTTTAGGTACTAGAGTGTGGATTATAAGCGCACTGTTACTTATAATAATAGACAAAGTAAAAGGAATGTCCTAAGACATATGAAATTTAATTGGGGAGCAATTGGGTAAGGAAAAGATTCACTGAGAAGGAACACAATAATGTCACTTCTTAACTCATGGTTAAGTATGTCCATCACAGGGGCACTTTGATCTTTCGATGGCCTGATTATTAAAAGATTTCCAGTTTTATTTTAAATCGATTATTTTGAAGTGAAAACATGAATAAGTTTTAAAAAGATATCTCATTTAGCACTTCATATGAAAGCTAATCAGTTTTGTTTGTTTTTTCAGATTTTTTTTCATTTTGTGGTTAGTGCCATTTGCAAATTGGCAGTGTCACTTGAGGTAATGGCTTCTTTCCTGAATGAAGGAAAAAAAATTGTGACTGAGGTCTTGTTCAGGGTATTTTCTAAAACTCTGATAGTCTCTCTTTTTAAAAGAGCCTTGAGAATTACCTCAAGCAACTGAAGAACCATGTTACCTTTTGATATGCAAAATACTTTGGCAAAGTTACTTTAGTTAATTATCTTTTCCATTTGCTATATAGTTGTGAGCACATTGAATCAATACACCTTTTAATAATGTGAAACATATTTCATGAAATGTAAAAGCGGTAAAGCACTGCTCAGACATATCTGTGACACAAAAGGAGATGAGGTAACGGGTGTCCTGTCTTGAATGAAAATCTATTAACAAATAAATTTGCGAGAGGCCCCGGTTTCCAATTGAGGTGACAAAGCAGCAAAGGATCCGTTAGTATACCTCCTTGAAGGAAACGATGACATAAAAGGTAGCCTAGTGAAAGGGAAAGTGGGGGTTGGGATGTATACTGTCCACTAAAGGAGAAGGTTTTGGGATTTGGCCTTCAATCAGCTCAAATGCACCGTAGAGATGCAAAGTGAAACAGTCAGAAGTGTTGGCTGAGCACAGTGGCTCACACCTGTAACCCTAGCACTCTGGGAGGCTGAGGCGGGAGGATCACTTGAGCTCAGGAGTTTGAGACCAGCCTGAGCAAGAGCGAGACCCTGTCTCTACAAAAAAATAGAAAAATTAGTAGGGTGTGGTGGTGCACACCTGTAGTCCCAGCTACTCGGGAGGCTGAGGCAAGATTGCTTGAGCCCAGGAGTTTGAGGCTGCAGTGAGCTTTGATGATGCCGCTGCACTCTAGGCAGGGTAACAGAGTGAGACTGGGTCTCAGGAAAAAAAAAAAAAGTGTCAGTGTCGGTTGATTTATAACACCAAATGACCAAAGCATGAATCTTGGCTGTCTTTTTGAATGAAATGCCTTGCTTTGGGATGTCAAATGTCCTTACAAGGGTAGCTGGCCTTTGTGATGGTTTATTAAAAACAAGCAAACACTAACTATGTGGTAAGAGAAGGGAGAGAAAGGAGCCTGTGCCCTTGAAGAAATATTAATATATGTCTGATTTGTATGATAACTTGTTCATTTTCAGATTTATGAGAGAATAATTTTATTCTCATAAAATTTATAGATTCTATGTGGACATTACTGATAAATGAAAGTAAAATTACTTTGGTCATTTAAAAAAATTTTTTTTTCTACTTACAAGTCAAACGAAAGGTTTAAACTTGCATGCCTCTTGTCCGATGAGCTGGGTTTCCAAGTGACTCAGAGGCGATGGGTGCCTCGGGTTTAAGGCAAATTAAACAAACCTACAGAAGCACCAATATCGAATGCATTCAAATTTGTACTTTTCCTCTGAAAAGCAGGATGCTGATAATCCTAATAATGTATGTGAGGAGATGGGTAAAATATAGAGTCCATAGTTCCTGCTCTTTCTCCACAGTGATCTATCATTTGATTCTTTGTTCCAAGTCACTTTCTGAGCGGCATTCTTTAAGCCTTATGTGTAGGCTTTAAACTGTAAGTTTTATAGTAAATTGCAGTCCTAGGCTTACAAGGAAGAATGTGCCCCAGTCGCTGACATTCATGCAACTTTCATGTTGAGAAAATATAAGGGGCTCCTCATTAAGGCTTCACTGGCACCTAGTAACAGACGGCTACCCCTTCGCCCATGATAAATAACCCTGGGAGGAATGTGACTTTCTATTAAATCATGGACTCCATTATAGACTTTTCTAATAATAATCTTAAGGAGAAAATAACCTCAAGAAATCTATTTCTTTTAAATAATACAGGATCTGATAAATTAGTATGATAGAATTAAGCTGGTACAGTGCTTAATCTTGCAAGGTACTCATTTCCTTTCATACATTTCTTGAAAATCATTCTCCAATTCCTATATCCTAGGGGAAATAATAGTATATTTTCTATGTAATTAAAACTTTTCTGAGTTCACTGGAACATGGAGTAACAGCTAAATCAACTGGATTGGAAATATTTCAACAGGGGACAGAAATCACCTTAGTTTCTAGGTTTTGATCCAATGCCAGGCTGTGGACCAGTACCGGCCCCTGGCCTGTTCAGAATGGGGCCGCACAGCAGGGGTGAGCGGGGTGAGCTAGTGAAGTTTCATTTGTATTTACAGACGCTCCCCACTGTGCACCTCCTGAGCTCCGCCTCCTGTCAAATCAGCAACAGCATTAGATTCTCATAGGAGCACAAAGCCCCCTGTAAACTGGGCGTGAGGGATCTAGGTTGTGTGCTCCTTATGAGGATCTAATGCCTGATGATCTGAGGTGGAGCTGAGGCGGTGATGCTAGGCTGGGGAGCAGTTGCAAATACAGATTATCATTAGCAGAAAGGTTTGACTGCACAGAGACCGTAATAAATCAACTGTGTCCCATCACCTCCAGATAGGACCATCTAGTTGCAGGAGAACAAGGTAGGGCTCCCACTGACTCTGCATTATGGTGAATTGTATAATTATTTCATTATATATTACAATGTAATAATAATAGAAATAAAGTGCACAATTAATGCAGTGTACTTGAATCATCCTGAAACCATGCCCTACTTCTCCCCTAGGTCTGTGGAAAAATTATCTTCCATGAAACTGGTCCCTGGTGCCAAAAAGGTTGGGGACTGCTGGATTAGGGTACTATGCCATTTTCAAATTGACTCAACTTTGAGAATTTCTCATTTGTACAATGTTATTGGGAAGAATAAGGAACAATATGCCACTTTGAGATGAGCCTAACTTTTAGAATTCATCATTGTACTTTGTGGCAGAGAAGAATGAGAAATAAAATGTGCCTTCATTAATTTAACCACTTTCTTCTTGTAGATCTTTTTGGCTGTTTCTACTTTTTTAGTTTCAAATAACAAGGAGCATTTTTGCATATAACTCATTTCCAGTGTGTGTGATTATGATAGACTTATAAAAGTGGGGATTCAGTAACGTTTTTGCAGGTTTTGAAATAGCTGTCACATTATCAGTTATTAATGAAATCTATTAAACAACCCTTGCCAATATTTTCTAATTTTGTGTAGTGCATCGGATTAACAAGTGCAAAAAGAAAAGCCTTTCAAAATCTACATAATGAAAACTTTTCACATAGGTGTTATTGAGTTAGACAAATACCCTAAGTATGCAGTGAACAACTGTAACATTTTTTTCTGCTTTGAATATGGAACCCCTCATGTATCATTCATGCACTAAATTGACTAAGCTTGTGTCTACATTGCCAAAACAACCTGTCAGTTCAGAGAAAATAATCAGTCAAAACAGTTATTTGGTGTCAGGTAGGAATGAATTTTCACTTTTCAACGGATTTTCTTGGTGTTGTGAAGCTCCAGACTAGAAGGCACATTTATTCTAGAAATATTATCCTTCTTGGGAAACCATGGCACTCTCCTGGCCTGAAAGACAGATAAAAGGCTATCTGAGGGACTGATGAAGAGAAATGAACGTTGGGATTAAACGGATATTGGAGCAAAGGAGCATGTCAGCATGTCATTTATAAACTTTGATATTCCAGAAACATGTTGTATAGACTATCAGTGCTTCACATAAAATGTAGCACTAATATGCGTAGTCATAGAAGATGGGAAATTATGGTTTTGCAGTGTCCATAAGGTACCTGTGTCCATAAGGTATTTCTAACATACTTTGATAAATAACACTTTAAATAATAACTTTTACTGTAAATAGTTTCATCACTTAAGACATGGCTAATTATTTGTAGTGGGTAGTTCATGTATTTGTGCTGTTTTGTGCTAAGTACAAGACAGTCAACGTCTTTTCTGAGTCATTCAGATGCTTTCCTTTCAGCCTTTTTTATGAAAAACATTGAACCATGCTTTATAGATTTTTTTTTTCAAGTTACACTGCCTCTGGCTAGAGATGAATCTAATGCCGTATCTACATAAAGCTGCAAGTAGAGAGAGGTCAGGATCAAATTATCAGGTGCTAGTGGAAACTTAATCTTTAAAGGCAAGAAAAAGTGATACTCCGTGTGAGAGTTCTGTGCCTACCCATGATGGTGGGTTATTTCTCAGCCCTCAGGGGCCACAATAGGCAATTTAAATCAGATTTTAAAGTTAGGTTAATGTGTGCTGGTACAAGCCATGGGCTATGCAGAATAAAACTATGTGTGACAATAGAGTTGGAGATGTCTAGGGTTAACACATTTGAATGTTTTACCTTTGGCTTGAAAAATGTAATTTAGTATTTCCTTTCAAGATTTGGAGCATGAGCATCTTCATGGTCTCATATTGCCTTCCTCTCCCGCTTTCTTTGTTAAGAAGACACGGATTATTGTTGACTTGTGAGCAAAGAGTGAAAGAGCCCAATGATGCAAAGAGGAATTGCTGGAGGATTGGCAACTGAAGGTCAAAGGCCATATGGGGAACTGCATTTCAGCAATATTTGTCTCACAATTCACTACTGGAGTGTTTTACAGCAAAAATTCAAAAGAACCCAAATATCCTTCCATAAGCATCCACATATCAAAATACTCTGAGGCTACTAAAACCTACGGGAAATTCTCTATGTATTTATTACAAAAGATCTCAGGATATGCTAAATTAAAAACAGAGTGCAAAGTAATGTGTCCAGTATGCTGTCCTTGGATGAGGACGCAAGTGTGTGTGTGTGTGTGTGTGTGTGTGTGTGTGTGTGTGTGTGTGTTTGTAAGACATTCCAAGGGATGTGCTATCTCCATAGGAGGTGAGGGTAGGTCAGTGGGAAGATCGAGATCAACAGAAATCAAAATAGGAGTAAGACTTTTTAATCTATAACTTATTAAGTCATTTTGATTTCAAAGCCATATGAATAAATTAGTATTCAAAATAATAAACTCTACTTTCAAAAAGTGATGCTTTATGCTGTCTTTAAAAATTTTTATCTACGCATCTCAAAACTAACAATAACTTGCCTAAAAAGAGTATTATACAGGATGGCATCCTGTGGTTTTCTCCAAACTATAGATTGAGGAGTCTGATTTCTTAAGAATGTTTACCAAGAACTCCAATGTACTGTGGAAGACAAGAGTTATTATAAATAATTTGAATTTTAAGAGCTCTTACAAATGTTTCCTATATTTTCTCATCCTTCCCCCCTACTACCCACGTGTTATATGTACTCACATTTGTATAAATCACACAATGGCTTAGTGGAAGAACATCAGACATGAAGTCAGAAGAATGGTGAATACCACGTCTACCACTTTCTCTTACATAGATAGCTTCAGATAATGTGGTAACGTTTCTGAGCCTTAGTTTCCTTGCTTGTAAAATGAGGATAGCTTTTTCTCCATCACTGAGTTACTCTTCAAGAACTTAATGCCATAAGATTCCAAAACATTTTTACAGATGTTACAATGCTATGCAAATGAAAGCTGATGATACTATGATTATTTTATCATATAACTGGATGGCACTTATGCTTTGATCCACCAAGTGTGTATGTTAACATACTAAACACATCTCTATATGCATTTTCATCCATCGTCTTGCTTTAAAATGATTTTGCATGTCATTTTCTCTCCATCTGGAAAATGATTCCTTGACCTTTGGGTCAAACAAGTTTCCCTTCGTCTATCCCCTGACTATTATCTACTCCCTAAAGACTTTGCTAATTAATGTTGCCTCTAAATGTGCCCATTTCACTTGCTTAATTGATGAGTAGACATTAACTGACCCTTTACTGTGTTTTAGGTGTCTCAGGAGAGGCTGGGGAAGCACAGAGAATCCCTCCACCTCACTTTCCTTAGCTCACAGTCAACATGCCAAACCTCTGCATTTCCACACGTGTTTCGGGCAATTCACTTGAACTATGCATACAATAGAAACAAATAGGGCCAATAGTACGTTTACTTATATTTCATTTAAGACTTTGGTATATTTTTGAATTTAAAATTCTTGAGCATCCAAAACATTTCCAAGAGTAATTTCAGAGATATGGCTTGGGGCAGGCAGGGGGGCAGTTATTTATTTTTTTTCCTAGTTTCTTTACCACGTTACCAAGCTTAGAAATATTTTCTCTCTAGTGATGTAATCATCACCTTAAAATAACTTATCTTGCATGAAAAACAATATTTCCATGAGAAAAAAATGTATACAAGAAAAATTGCTATTTGTTCACTTAGAATGCAGGCTATATAAAAGTCACGACAGGAAATATTAAAACAGTGGAAGATTTATAAACCCTCCAACTAAATTATATTAATAAGAACTTAGAAGCCAAACTTATTACAGGTAATATAGAGTTAAGTATGTGTATGTGTGTTATATTCCATACATTCTTAGAGGGGAGCTGTGGATCCAGGTGATTTGTGCCATTGTGACAAAGCTTGACCCAGAGCCCACTGCATTGATAAGAACATGTCCTCGGCAACAGTGGTAATGTGTCACCGAAGTTCTTTATGTACCAGAATACCATAGATTTTGCTGGTCAAATCAGGTTCATTTGATATCATCACAATTTTTCATGGTGCCATAAATCTATTTCACAGATATACATGGTCTCATATAAGCATATTTTTCTCACTTTGACAGAAAACTCTGTAGATGGTATCAAATCCTCTCACTTCCGCTGCTATAACTAGTTGCTGTAATAGTTCCTGGGAACCTTTTCTATAGGGTGCATTGTCTACAGAAAGAAAATAAAAAATACAAAATTAAAAAAAAAATTAAATGAATTAACCTGGGCTTGATCTCTGGATCTGAAATGGAATAGTTTTTATTTGGTGAATAGTGATTTGTTCATTGACTAGTTATTAAAATTTCCATTTGGTAGAATAATTGTAAGCCCCTGTGGGTGAAATTAATGCGGTGGTGTGGCATAGTATATTTTTCTCTGTTCAGTAGCCTACCTCTGTGGTAAGCAGGGAAAATTTAGCAGGGACATGGAATAGAGTAATGGTTCTTAGAAAAAGTCTTTTGTGGACATATTTCAGATATCATTCCGTGAATCACAACTTCCTTATGTAGAGGACAGTTTCACTTCCAGTTAAACATGGTAAAACTGACTTTTGAAGCAAAAAGAGATGTTGGCCTGGATGACTCGGTCATGGGATCAGTTATATGATGCAGTCACTTGGATCAGAACCCCCAGATTGAATTCCAATGGGATCTCTGCTCAGGAAGTCACAGGCTCATCTAGGACTTCATCGTGTCCTCAATGGAGTAGTGTGCCTCGATTTTTCTCACAGATTTTGTGTGCTCAGTATTTAGGTGGGGTTACAGGTCAGGCATTGCATTCTGGCATGTCTGGGATAAACATATATTGTCCCTGAGGAATATGGATACCTAACGTAGAAAATAATATCATTACAACTATAATAGAGGGAAAAAATAACGTACTTATTTGAAAGATAGCAGTAGTACATTATAGGAATTGGTATAGCAGGCACGCAAAATGTGCTTCTCTAGTTGTTGGGACTGTTCTGATGCCTCAACAATTCTTTCTTGATAATTTTATGTCTGTCCAATTTAGCTTAAAAGTTCACCAAACAGGATTCTTTTACCATCTTATTCCTCACAGTTCACAGCTTCTGGATAGACATTAGAAAGTTTAACATTGTCATTAATAGAAGATATGTGCTCTCTTGTTTCCACAATTATTTTAACCTTAAGGAATATTAAGAATACTAGGAAATACTTATCAACTCAAAAATAATAGTAAAATATTCTTATTGACCTTGAGATATGCAAACTACTTAACAGTGGACAGCAGTGTTAACACTGTAATTTAGGACAGGAAGAATTAGATGAAACTGCAGGGACAGCTTAAGCAATCGGAAAGTAACTACTCACTTGAAGTGCATCCAGCACACCACATCCCTCCCGTGATGGGATGGTTCAGCAACAACACTTTCAAGGTCATGAATCAGTCTGCTCTTAATCACCTATTCCACCTGGAAGAATGATGCTCCCAGGACTACCTGTCACGTGCACCCTGTGTTTGAATTCCTAATAAGCTACGCCCTGTGAGTAATACGAAGATATAAATGGCATGAGTCCTTGCCAACGGAAGTTATCACACACAGAGAGACAGAAGAGTAGAAATTATTACTTCTAGTACTGGGAACTAAAGTTTCTCTTCAAGTAAACCAAAGACGTTTTGGCAAACTCAGAAACAGCCAGGGATGGTGATTAATTGGCATGAGAAGAAGCCTTGAGCTAGAGTGACAGGGCAGCTTCCCCTCATGCTCTCCCTGCACAGACAATTCCAGACTTCTCCATCATGTGGTCCTGTGGGAATGGATTGCCAGAGGAAGAGTTTGGTTGAGTTAGAAACACACGTAATATTTAGGACCATATATGCCTGGCATGATTTACTGGTCGAGTGTTTTTGGATACTAAATACATACATTGATTCTCATTTATACCTTAACTGGCCAAAGAGTGGGTGGTGGAACAGAGAACACAGGCACCAGGATTCTCACTGCTATGACAAAGTAACTTCGGTGCAATGGCATCAGATTCCAACCTCCAGGGAATCCATACACAGGGAAGACATCTGTGGTTGATAAAGGGGAGAAAGAGTCTTGCTGGTAAGGAATTCTATTAAAGATACATTATAGAATTGCAAGGCTGGAGCCTTTTCTTTTCCTCCCAGAATTTTCAATCAACACATACAATTAGAGATTATCCTGTACCATTCAAACAATAGCATGCTTTTCCCCACATAGATTATCTCTATTAGTGTGTGAGGGGTCTCTTTGTGGCTGAGGCATTAAAAGCATTAAATATCAGCAGTATTTCCCACTCGTCCCAGTCATTACCATGCTTTTGGAATCTATTCTCTGGAGCATCATCAAATCGTGGTTCCAAGGTGTGCTTATGGACTTCAGTGATAAGCTTCCTGGCTAAGCATTGGCACTTTTTTTTTCCTGTCCTAGAGGAGATTTTTTTTTGGAACAGGTTTCATACACCACAATTAGAGATTATTCAGGTTTAAAAGCTCTATAAAAGCCAACTGGAAAATACCAGGAAAAAAAATGTTCAATTAATGTGTGCCAGATTACTTAATAATGAACACATGAAAAAGAGGACACCTGTTTCTTTCCACCCCTAATCTCTTTATGATGTGGAAAATTTTATAGAAAGACAGATGCCTAGGCATTCAAGCTTCTAAAATTTTCATATTGGCCTTTTGGGGGAAAACAAAAAGCTTCAACTTCTGCTGTTTGGCTAACTAAATCTTATCCTACAACATGGTTATGTTACAATCTAAATTATACACACCAAGAATAAGAATAAGGAGACCTACATTCTGCTATTAGCTAGTTGAGTAACTCAAGGCAAATCACTTACCTTCTCTCAGGGGGTGGGTTTGATGATCTCAGTACCTTCCAGTTCAAACCTAGTTCAAAGATTCTCTGATTTTTCTCTAAAATTGGAGTTTGTTAGACAATTAATACTTTTCCTTATCTTTACAAATTCAAGTTTAGTAACACATTGTATATTTGGCCATAATCTAACAAAGAAAACACAACATGCTAAAAGTACTTTTACATTTTGAGGTCACCCAGTCTGAGTGTTTGGTCACCAAGCTGTTTTCTTCCAAAATCCCCACTGATTACCGGGGTTCAGTAGAGACATGGTTTTGCTGAGAGGCAGTGCGATTCTTCATATGGGAACATCGGTCCAGATCGATACTGCAAAGTCTTCATTTATTGCAGACTGATTATCGCGACCCAGGTCACCGCTTCTCCATCCCCTCTGCACGCATCTCCATTCTCACCGCCCTGCTGCTTCCACTTTAACGGGGAACAGAAAAGACGAATCCTCACGTCTTAACCAATCTGAACAAATAGGCAATTTCCTCATGTGTCTAGGCTAGAAGACACTGGTAATATTCTGGACATGCTCTTCCCTAGTAAGCTGTCCACTAGACACACGTGGCTGTTTACATTTAAACAAATGCAAGTTGAAAGTTCAACTCCTCAGGCACAGTAGTCACAGTGCAAGTGCGCGAGAGCCACGTGTCGCTTGTGGCTGCCGCATTGCACAGCACAGACAGAGAACATTTTCGTCATCACAGACAGTTATATTGGACAGTATTTTTCCTGATATCAGATGATGAGGATCTTCTGGAGTAGCAATCTGAGGATTAAAGAGGAAGGGGCGGATGTAAGAAATATCAAGAAATACACTGGCTAGCCTTTGCCATTTTTGCCACATCTTAGCCCCTTCGCACACTGTCAGTCTGGCTTCCTTCCTACCCCTACAGACCAGTGCTCAATCCTCTACCCGCTTTTTCTCAATCTATCCCCAACACCCTTGTCCCTAAATGGCACTGCCATCTAACTAGTGGTCAAATGAGAGTGCTTCACTCCCTCATTTCCTTCACAATCTTCTCCCTCCCAACTCTGACATACGCGTGAAGTCTACCAGCAAGTCCTCCAAAATGCATCTCAAATCCAGCCTCTCCTTTTCAATGATGGCCACCATTCCTGTCCTGCCACTGTCATCTGCCTCACCTGGACAGCTGCATAAGCACTCAGAGTGGTGTCTTGTCTTCCACTCTGTCCTGACTCTAATTAGTTTTCAACACAGTGGACAAAAGATCTTTTCAGGGTAAAAATTAGAATGAACCTTCTATTTAAAAGAAAGAGTATTTCCTTTGCAGTTAGGATGAAGCAAATATCAAATGCCCACATTACTCCAGCCCCTCCCTCGCTCTGCAGCCTCAGCCCCTTGTTCATAACACTCCAGTCACAGTGACCTCCTGCTGTGCCCAGTTCATGCCAATCTCTTTCCTGCTTTGGAAAGTTTGTCTTTGCAATTTCCTTTGCCTTCCCTAGAGATGTTTGGCCCATCGGTTGAATGGCTGGTTTCTTCTGGCTTCTTCCAGTCTCAGCTGAAATGAACCTCCTTCATTTCTGTCCCGGCACCCTGTTTACATGCTCCATAGCACTTAGCACATCTGTCAGCAGCTTTTAATGCATTTGTGTTCTTTTTTTACTATTTGCTAGATGAGAGCAAGGATCATGTTTATCTTATTCATTGTGGAAGATCTTAATAAATACAAGTTCAATGAATGGATAAATAAAGGATGAAAATGCATTTGTCAGTTTAATTACCTGTGCTTGTAAGAGTGAGATACAGCAAAATTTCAAGAAGGGAAGGTCATCCCAAAAAGCCTGGAGCATGTCAGTTACCGAGTGGCAAATCACGGTCAATCAGGGGTCAGCAGGAAAACACTGATGACGTGAGTGCTTGCAGAAATGCTGGAGAGAAAATGAAGGTGAAAAAAATGGAAAAAAAAAAAATCAGGATGCCTAAAACCAGTCATTCTCCCCACCCCATTTTTCTCTGTAGTGACCTTCTTTCCATTTGTCCTTCCTGTGCTGTTTTATCCACCAGGATTTCCTGCTCCAACCTATTTTTTCATCCAATCTGTGGCCGTGGGCTTCTTTGTCATCCTCTCTAACCCAGTGACATCCCCGGCTCCTTCTCTGTGGCTCCTCTCTATGGAGCTCTTTTTGATGGGTTATTGACCACCCACTGAGGTGATGGGCAGAACTTTTTAATTCTTGAGAACTGTTTTCTCTGATCTCACATAGACGATAAAATCAAAATCTTCAATAACCTTCTGATAAGTTGTTATGTAAGCAGCTTGTTATAGGAAGCATTATGTTCTTCCTCATTGACGTAAAAAGGAAAACCATAGAATCCTTTCACAAATTGATTGTAACTAATGATTCTCTGGTAAGAAGTTGAATGCAATCAATAGATTGTAAACTAAGTGATCCCTTTAATAAGAGCATTAACAATAAAGGGCTCCAAATCCTAGAATATGCCTAGATTCCTTCCTAGAGTGGACACCAGGTTTGTTTTTTCAATTTTTCATGGTTAAATTTTGAAGGCTATGAATATGTTCAAATTTAAGAATGCAAGGTTTAAAATGGTAAAATGCCTATTTTTAAAAATTTTGGATGACTAAATCCCCCAACAAATCAAATGCATCTGTCATGAATTTAGCTCATTATAAATGCATTTATTTGTATGTACTGGAGAAATCCCACTTTGCACATACCCTGACATTTTCATATTAAATGATTCTTAAGAATGACTATGCTTTATGCTATGTATAGAAAAAAATAATTGCTCCTTGAGAGATTATTATTTTTCCATACCTAGCTGTTATTTCTGCATTTCAATCCGTGGGTAGCATCTGACTGCAAATAGAGTTTGATTGTCATCCGGGAGCAGATGAATACAGCAAAGTATTTCTGGAGTAGTTGCTGGTCATACTCCATACGCTGTGGCAGGGGAGAGTTCCCAGCAGCGTGGGGACCGGCTTGTCCTTTTACTTCCATCAATATTCCTGATGACCCCGGAGTACTGTGTGTCTTCTCATATGTCAGCTTGTCTGGCATTTGTTCTACAAAGGATGGATGAAATAGCAGCTCCTGACATTTGCTTTGGACTAAGAGAAGGAAGAGTGAGGCTCTTGTTATCTGAGTTCAATCTTGTAACAGTTAGGTTTGCAGAAGGCTTTCCTGAATTCTGTTTCCAAACCAAATCTGTAGTTTGTTTTCAGTTTTAACATTTTTCCATCAAAAAAAGAAGAGTTAAATGGCTTTGAAAGAGACATTTAAAAAATAAATTCTGGTTACAACATATATGTCTCCCCCCCCAAAAAAAAATGCTTAGCACTTATTAAACTGAAAGTAGCAAATTCCCTTGGATTATTTACTGAATGCAATGGCATCTCTGCATGGCTGGGAGTGTTCTTACAAAGAATAGGCTAATTGTCAGCAAAGCACGTTGTTAGAAATCAACTAGAGATAAAGTGCTCACGATAAATGTAAACAGTGTACGTGTGGGTTGGAATTTTAATCTTAACATTAACATTTTTATTTTCTATGATGATAAACTTTTATTTTTAACTTTCCAATGGGTTTTTCTTTTCCAGGAAGTTTCTGTCTTATTTTTGCAGGTGTCAATTTCACATCTCTTCCATTATCTTCCACAGCAGCCTAGAAGTTACTTACTTAAGAGAGGAGCTGTCATTAACTGAGCATTTCTCTTGTGACAGGAACATACACAATAGTCCTCTATGGAGTATATCACTATACCCGCTTTGCAGATTAGGACTTTAAAGATTGGGCATTATGGATGCCTAAGTTATCACAGAGCTTTTAAATAGCAATGCTGGGATTTTAACCCATGCTACAGGAGACCTGACTGAAGAAGCATGTTCCACCTAGCAGCTAGACAAAGAACATAGAAGTGATAGTGTTCCTCAGTCCTAAAATGGTTTATAATTTAACTGAGAATAATGTATTTCTACCTTAAAGGGAAACATGTTCCAGATAATCATCGTTTCCAAGCATCAGAGAACTAATATGGACCAGTATGCCTCACCCTTTTCATATCAGGGCACGCAGGGAGTTTGTGTATGTACAATGTCAGTGAGCCTGGCTCAGAGGACGTGACTGGCCTGTGGGCTTTAGCCATCCAGGCCATACCATTACCCTGGTGGCGGAAGGGATCGCTATCATGGCACTTTTCTGCCTATTTCCTGCCCAATGGCTGGCAACTTCATTTTATAGACTGTAGGTGCCATAGGAGTTGAAGGAGAGATAGCCAGAAAAAATAAATGTATGCAGGGCTTATGAAATAATCCTGGGATTTAGACAAGGAGACAGTCATGGGGAAAATCACTATGCAGGAAGAATAACAACAGAAAGTATAAGCAGGCAGACCTGCAGCATGCTACCGTGGCACAAATCATAGGAGCAAGAGGCTAAATCTTTTTATTTTATTTCTTTTCTTTATTTTTATTTCAGAATATTACAGGGGTACAAATGCTTTGGTTGCAGACATTGCCTTTGCACCACCCGAGTCAGAGCTACAAGTGTGCCCAACCCCTAGACAGCACACACCACACCCATTAGGTGTGAATTTACCCATCCCCTCCCCCACCGCCTGCCCGACACCCAACCAATATTACTTCCATACGTGCACATAAGTGGTGATCAATTAGTACCAATTTAATTGTGAGCACGTGTGGTGCTTGTTTTTCCATTCTTGTGATACTTTACTTTGAAGAATGGGCTCCAGCTCCATCCAGGATAATATAAGAGATACTAGTTCACCGTGATTTCTTATGGCTGAGTAGCACTCCATGGTATATACACACCACATGTTGAATACCTACCGTAGGCAAAGCACTATGATATTATAGAGAGGATAGATATACTTGGAAATGTGATTTTCGTCCCTTGATAGGAAAAAATATATGTACAAAGTGTTAGTTAAATTGAAAGAGGAAGATGAAAAGGTCAAGTTTATGTCAACTGATTCTTGAAATAATGTCTTCATATACAGGTATCTGTGGTTAGAAATGAAAGATGCAGGATTGAAGTTAAGGAAAGGGCAAAGTTTCAAGAAGGGGCACCTGCACGCCAAAATTTAAGAGTAGAAAAGAGTGTGTATATGGTCCATGGGCAAACTCCCGTCCTTTTCCAGAGAACAGTTGGTATATTTGTGTACGTAATGAACATTTAAATAGTAGTTTTCTATTTTACCAACACTTATGAAGTTCTAAAGAGTTTATATGTATTGATTCATCAAATCTTCAAGGATTTGATTCATCAAATTTTCACGTCATCCTTAGGAGTTATATGCCATTATTATTCCCATTTTACAGATGTGGAAATGAGGCGAGGCCTTGGTTAACTAACTTGCCTAAGGTTACACTGAGAGTATGTGAAAGACCCGGGATGTAAACCAGAGTCTGCTGCGTCCACAGTGGGGTCTCGAGGTGCAGAGAGGTGGACACAGCCAACACCTGGCCTATTTAACAAGAACATGGGTGAAAAGGCTAGAAGTGGAGAAGCATTTCTTTAATCCTTGATGATGTTAGAGGAGGTGGCATTAGTAACGTTTCATTAGGTTGCTGAAAATGATCACTTTTAGGTAAGGGAGCTTATGTTTTAAGACTTTTTAGTCTTGCTCTGATATGAAAGATTTGGAAATTGTGACAAAGGGACATACACCATCCATATGCCAAAGTCATCTAATACCCATCATTACAAGTCAACTCTAAAATCAAATGAACAAAAGTGTGCAAACAAGAAATGTGGTAGAGTGATATTGTTGACAAAATTCTTAAAAATGTAGGTCAGTATTCGCCCATTCTGAGTATCAGTTTTCTCATCTTTGACATGGAAAGAGTGTCTACTGCTTGGGGTTGCTGTGAGCGCTAAATGGCACACCAACAGGAAGTAATGAGCACAGTGCTTGCAAAGAATAGTCACTCCATCAACGTAGATTATTTTTTCCATCTTCTTCTGCCCAATAAGAAATAGGATTTCTGATTAAATCCAATGCTGTTTCCAAGGAAACCTATTTCAATTTGACTTGAAAAATATTTATTAAATGGCTGCTTTGTGCTCAGCACTCTACTGGGTTACCTGAAATAAATGGATTCATTTAACTGAATTAAGCACTTGCAAAGAATTATGGGCACATGGAAAAAGTAGTGATTTGTTTTTCTAGTGTAGCTGGATGGAGTAGGGCTCAGAATTAAGAAAACCATGGTAGTTCAAATAAAATGTAGACTGAAATCCAAGAGAAGAGGTACAAGCTGTTCTGGAAAAATTGTACTTTAATTTCAGTTATTCCCTTTCTGACAGAGTGTACTGTTGTCTACTCTGACTTTTGATGAGACTTTTCCTTGACTTTTGATGAGAAACTCTGAGCTGAATATCCCACTGTCAGCCAGTGTCTGCAGCACGCTCAGGAAAGGGACCCCAAGGCCAGCCTGGAGAGGGAAGTGATTTAGCCAACTGTGGTCATTGTTGGAACATCCTGCCTGTCAAATTCCAGCCTTTCAAAAAAATATTTTCCAAACAGTGAGAAAAGATGGACCGACAGTGGTTGCCCGTGAATATAGCACTCTTTGTCTTGATTCAAGATTAAACATAACCAAAGATTTCAAAGTTTCATCAGGGAAAAGCTCTAAAATTAGTATCCCTGGGTAGGAAGGAAAACCAAGAAATGAAACAAAACAGGGAGTCTGAAAACTTTCCCCAGGAAAGTTTTTCCTCTGATCAGAGTCTTCTCCTTTGATCTTTACAACTGTGAATTCCCAATTTCCTCCTGGGAGATGATACTCCTTTTTTTTTTTTTTGTGGTAAAAATCATGTAACATAAAATTTCCCCCTGTGTTAGGGTTCTTCAGAGAAACCTATCCAGTGGGGTGTGTCTAGGGGTAAATGCCCTAATTGATGGAGAAATAGACAGACAGGTGAGATGGCTGTCCTATGAGAGAGGGAAATTTATTATATGAAATTACGTGATTATGGAGTAGAAGTGCCCAGATTTACAGTCAGTGAACTGGAGAGCCAGGAGTATTTCCAGCTAGAGTCCAAAGGCTTAAGAAGTAGGACAGCCAATGGTACAGGTTCCAGTCCAAACGCCAGCAGGCCTGAGACCCAAGAAGCGCCAATGTTTCTGTCTGGTTTCACAAGTTGGGGAAGACCAATGTCCTTCCCCAAACGCCCAGGCAGGGGGAGCTCCTTCTCATTCAGCTTTTCCGTTCTGTGCAGCCTTCAACTGACTGGACCAGGCCCACCTACAGTAGGGAGGGCCATCTGCTTTACTCAATGTCCTGATTCCAATGTCGGAATGATCCAGAAACACCCCCACAGACATGCCCAGAATGCTGTGTGATTAAGTCTAGGCTTTCCATGGCCCAGGCAAATTGATACCTAAAATTAACAATCATACCCTCAGTACATTTTAAGTGTATTTTACAGTATTGTTAACTGTATGCACATGGTTATACAATGGATCTCTAGAACTTTTTCATCTTTCATAACAGAAACTTTATATCCATTGAGCAGCAACTTCCCTTTTTCTCCTCCCCCCAGCCTCTGGCAACCACTATCCTACTTGCTTTTTCTATGAGTTTAATTATTTTAGATCCCTCATATAATGCATAGAATTCCTCAAATAATGCATAGAATCATGCATTATTTGTCTTTTTGTGACTGGCTTATTTCACTTAGTGTAACATCCTCAAGGTTCATCCTTTTCATAGCATATGACGGATTTCCTCCTTTTTAAAGACGGCCTAATATTCTGTTGTGTGTATGTGCCACATTTTTTTTAATCCATTCATTGACGCATCAAAGAGCACTTGGGTTGTTTCCACCTCTTGGCTATTGTGATTAATGCTGCAATGAACTTGGGTGTGCAAACTTCTCTTCCAGATCCTATTTTCAATTTGTTTGGATAAACCCAGAAGTGTGATTGCCAGCTCATAGCATAATTTTATTTTTAATTCTTCGAGGAACCTTCATGCTTTTTTCCATAGCAGCTGCATCATTTTCTTAATACCACCCCGGCAACAGAGGCTGCGTTCCTTGCCAAAGCTCAGACTGAAACACCTTTCCTTGTTTTCTCTTAGCACCGCTGAGACAGATTGACATTTTTAAAAGAACTACTGAATACCACTGGGGAGGAAGAAATGAAACAATTATACAAATTACAACAAAAATAGTGAAAGCTAAAAGGGCAGTTTCTGCTCTTAAGATGTCTAGATTCCAGTGGCAAAAAGCGTGTGCTCCGCTTTTCTCACGCTCTGCTTAGCTTCTCTCCTTCCACCTTGTGCTCATCCCCTGGCTGGCGGCACCGTGTCCCCAAACCCCTCGCTCATCCACACGGTGCCGACACAGTTCTGAAGACTGGTGTCAGCTCGCTCGGTTCTCAGGCTTCCACTGAACAGAAGGAAACTTTCACAAGGATGTCGCCCTTCCCGAAATAATAACCTTAGCGCTCAAGAACTTTGAGGACTGACGTCACGTATACATAGGCTCGTGAACCCATTTTCAGCTTTCCAGAGACCATTCTGTTTCACATCCACTTAAAAGAAATAACGCTTGTTTTCAAGGACATTTATACAACTTAACTTTTAATAGTACAAATAAAGTTCATGCTCTCTGAAACCAGTATCAACAACTCATAGGCAGGCACTATCATAAATTTGACACGTATCATTCTAGTATAATTTTCAACCCTTTGCATGAATATTATATTCAGAAACAACATATATTGTGATTTTGTGTTTATTTAAAGTTTATTAATGGCAAAATGCTATAGGTATCATACTGTCTTTTTTAACATAAAATTATGTTTTAGAGATTGTCTTCATTGATATATACAATTTCTTATTTATCTACTTAGATAAGTGGCTATTTGATTATTTTTTTAATTTTTTCTTTTGCTAGATATTGGTGCAATGGACCCCTTTGTATAACTTCCCAATCTCCACGTACAATACAAGCAACTGTCTAGTATACAGTCTTGCAAGGAGAACTGATAGGTCATATGTGGCATACACATCTTCAGTTACCCTAATACTGCCTTGGTACTTGTCAAAGTAGCCTACCAATTTGTTCCCTCTGCCACTGCCTGAGGGTTCATTCTCCTCTGTATCTTTATCATCATTTAATGTTTGAGACTATTTACATTTGTGCAAATCTGAGAACACAAGGAGAGTGTTTCATTGTAGATTTAATTTATATTTTTTTCTTTACTTCTAAAGTTGATTGTCTATCTTTTGTTTTCTTATCTATCTACATTCTTTTTGCTGTTTGGGAGTTCTCTTCTGTTTCCCTCATCTATTTTTTTCTATTTTTCCATATTTTAAATTTAATTTTTAGGAATACACACACACATGTGTATATTCCTATCAATTTAGGTAAGTATAGATGTATTCTGGATAATTTGTAATTGTCTGTTATTTATATGCATATATTTCTCCAAGTGTGTTCTTTGTCTTTTAAATCTGTGATATTCTTTGACAACAATCTGCTAAGATTTTCTTTTAAGGAATGGGAATTTTATTAAATTCTTTTTTTTTTTCCTGAGTCAATCAACATGATCATCTGCTTTTTTCCTCCTTTAATTTTCCAATGTGCTTAATGATATTTGATACATATTAAACATGGTAAACTACTCACATTTCTAGAATTAGCTGTGTATCACCACGCATGGTTCCACCCACCACCCAGTCATAAAGCCACTCATATATATTTTAGGTTTTGCGATATGGCCATACTCCGCTTTTAGTAACAAAATCTGTGCTGGTAGTGTATTGCTGTGTAACAAACCTCTGCAGAGCATAATGGATTAAACAATATTTATTTTATCGTAAACCTGCAACGTGTGCAGGGCTCTGCTCCGCTCCTTAGGCTCACTTTATCTCTGTTCTACTTGGTGTCAACTGAGATGTCTTGAAGGAGGCCGGGAGTTATCTGGATGTTCTTTCACTGTGCATCTGATGGGCAATGTTGCTTGTTGGTTGGGAGGTTAACTGGGGCTGTTGGCAGAAACGCTACCGTGTGGCTTCTCCAGGTGGCCTGGGTCTCCTCACGGTACTGTGTCAGGATCCAAAGGGCACGATTCCCATGAGAGCCGGAAGAGGCTGTATCACCTGTAACACCTAATCTCAGAAGCCACACACTTTACTTCCAACACATTCTAGTCATCCAAATAAGACACTAAATTTGTTCCATACTTAGAGAAAAAATACACTTTACCTTTGAATGGGAGAAATGTCAGAGAATGTACAGAAATGTTTTAAAACAGTATGAGATGCGAATTAAGAAAAAGACAAAGTTTCATGTAGGGCAGTACTTGTAGTGCAGTGTTTCAGTGCAGACGGTGAGAGCTGTGGAAAAACACCCATCTTTCTGTGGAGTAGAATTAGGGGAATTGATTTATTGACTAAATATGTTTTCTGCCTGCAGATATGGTTTTAACTGCTTTACAAATGTTGCTCATCAGGTCCTTATAAACCCTATGAGTTAGCTTCTAGCATTGTTCCCATGTTAAAGAAATGATAAGCAAGGCAAGGGTGGTTAATTACATTGCCCAAGGTCACACAGCTAGTGAGTGAGAGGACCCAGATTGTCTGACTGCAGAATCCAGGTTGTAATCGCATCAGTTTGCCCCTGCAATGGACACACTGAGGCTTGCGCAGAGCAGCAGGGAGGATCCCCTAAGCTGTTGTCCCTAAGCGAGCCGAGGAAATAAACCTCTGTTCATTGTCTGTTTTGGGGCTTCTCTCTCTTTAACAAAACAATTGGCCTAGCCTGAAGTTTTTCTATTTTGTTAGCTGTTTCAAAGAACCATCCTGTGGTGTTTTGAATATATCTCCTTTTCATTTTTTTTTCTAATTCATTGGATCTATATTGTTTTCATTATTTATTTCTTCTTTCTTTCTTTGAGTTGTCCATGTTTTATTTTTCAGCCTTTCGAATTAAATGCTTCGCCTATTTATTTATAACTTTTCTTATACTCCAGAAATCCATTCGAGTCTACAAATATCCAAGACGCCAGTGTAGTCAAATTCCTAATATTTTAATATGCAACACTCTTATTTTTGTTCAACTCTAAATACTTTATAAGTTCATTATGGTTTTCTCTGGGCTCTTTTTTTAGTTGAAGCACCTCAAAAACATTGGGATTGTGTTTAGGCTTCATATCATTGTAGACTCTCATATAACTGTAGTTAGAAATTCCCTCATATAACTGTAGTCTAACTATAAAAATCAGCCTTCAGAATAACAACAACAAAAAAAACGATTATCCCTAACTACAAATGGACTACCGCAGAGTAAAGCTGAAATAATGTCCTTGATAATTGAGCAAAGTTAGATGGCTGTAAAATAAAAACAAAGCAAAGCTAATAAAATATTTCACTTTTTGGGACAGATAAATTTTATTTTGAAGTACTCCTAATGACTGGTGCTTTAATAATGTTATAGCACAGAAAATATGCAGCCAACCAACCAGCTGACTATTCACCTTAGAAACAGTTTTGCATTAGGGAGTTAACAGTTTTCACTTTTAAAAAATTTATTGGTAAGTATATTTTAAATGTTTCCTCTCAAAAGATGTTAAGATACACATAATTGACAGGAAGATTTAGAATGTTTCCTTGGGGAGTAGAATCACTTCTGCTTAATTTGGTCATTGTGATCCTGAGTTCCATTGTCATAATAATTACTATAGCAAGGATTACAAAATCTTCATTCTGGGGGCTTTTTAATGTACAGGTGAATTTGAGTAGTAGAAAACACATTTTTCCTGCAGTGCATATGTAAATGAAGAATTACGTTTTCTGGGATATTTCAGGAAATTTGTTGGAGATCTGGCTATTGAATCCTAAAATTACCCCCTCCTCCCGGTTTGCATTCCATGACAGATAATGATCTCAATAATACAACCTGGCTGCATCTACATGTGTTTTTGGAGTGAACTAACTGGTGCATAGGAAGCAAGGCATTAGCTTCTCAGCATGGGGACAGGTCATCTGCTAGAAAAATGTTTCAGCAAATGTTTTCTTCAACTAATATGTTTCATGATAAGGAGGGGATGTTTCCCAGCAGCAGTGACTGGATCCCACTTTGTCTGATCTGCAACACCTTTGTCTAGCTTTCTGGAAATGCCATGTGGAAAAATAAGCCACTTTTTCTGGCTGTAGAACATTTTACTATCATGTATACATGGGTGGAAATTTACAAAAAGGACCACATTAAGGCTCGTCCCTGTCTAGGGATAGAGTCATATTTTCTTTAATAAATCTTTTTTTTATGAAACCCATAAATAATACCCGTAGAAAAATCTAGTAGATAATAGAAATAGTAAAAACAGAAGCATGATAATATGCAATTAAGCAAATAGGCCTAATAATGTGTTTGTCTTTGAATATGTTATAAATCTGCAAAGCCAAGTCCTTAATCAGTTAACAGGAAGGTAGAAGAATGTCTTTCCCTCTTTTATGAACAGTTGGTTATGACACCCAGTTAGGCTGAAAGGGGCACAGAAGGATGTATTACATATTTAATGCCATGAACTAATAGCTAAACTATTTCACTAGAAGAGAAGCACATCAAGTTCTTAGAATTTCCGTTGAAGGAAAACACAGGATATTATTAGATGTGATTATACAAAAAGTGTCCTTGTCACGGATGAAGACCATGCTCTGACCAAGACTTTCTTTAAATCCTCCTTTTGGTTATAGTAGGTCAAAGCAGTTAACAGCTCATCTCTGGAGTCAAACTGTGATGGACTCTACAACTTAATTGTTCTGTGACCCTGGACAAATTATGAAATTTCTAATCCTCAGTTTTCTCATCTGTAAGCAGCAATACCATATCAATTTTTGAGTATACTTTTTTTTTTTTTGGATGAGAAGGTGCATGTAAAATGCTTAGCATAGGGTCTGGCACATAGCAAGCACTCAGAAAAGTGAAAGCTATCATCACTATTAGTAGTAGCGTTATTATCATCTCATGGCTAAGAGGAAGATTGAAAGGAGACATGTCAACGTCCGTTCCACACAGGAATTCAGCTATGATATTGAGGAGGGGCAGAGCTTTATGAGAATCACCCCATTGCACATCATCGTGGGGTAACTGGGAAGTAGCACAGAAATTTTTCTGAGATAAATTTCATGCTGTGAAGTTAAATTTTTAAAATCACAATATTATGGAATATTAACGAGGCAACTTGCCATATTCTGCCTCTTCTCTCATCTTATGTTTTTATTCCCTAGTCTTAATTATAGGGAATAACTTTCCTATTTATCTTTGCAACCGAGTCTTCTGGAAGATCAAACATGTGAACTAGAGCACATCCTATACTTTTCTGAAATCATCAATGGTTTTGTTCAGATATGTTTCCCAAGAAATGAAAAACCACTAACAGGTTAGAATTACACTGCTTTGAGTATTTTCATTTTAATTCTGTGTCTTCTAAAATTTCTAATTACACAAATGAGAAAAAGTTTCTAAATTCCTTTGAAAGAGAGGAAAAGAACCTATTGAATTCTAAATGTGGATTTTAAAAAATGAAAAATATTTATTTGGATTAAAGGCCAACAATTTTAAATGCAAGCCTAAGTCCTCTAAACAGCAAAAAAACAATTTTCATATGCTTGCATTTGGGGATTGTAATTATTATTGGCAAGAATGCAATTATAAGAAGTACATCATTTCTGATCTAAAGGTCACTGATTTAGAAAATGTTTGGGGGAGAAATGGTATTAGTATTTTAACATCTGTATGCTTGAATGCTTTTCTTGATGGCCTCGAAATATTTTAGCTTCATGAATCATTTTGGTCTTCGAAATGGTTAGAGGACAAATTATTTCTGGAAGACATGAAATTAAGAATTATTTTTCATCAATTAAAATAAATTCTTTTAGTTAAAACACAGCCTCCTGAGTGTGACTGGTGGGTATTACCACTTGCTACACCCCTCCCACTCCAGGGCAACATAATCCAACAATCTCCTGGTATACAGTTTAAGAAATATAAGCCGTCAGAGTATCAAAACATGCAAAAATCCAAGGCATTTTTTAATAGATAACTGTATTCACCAGAATCCTGTTGGCATTTGGAGTCACAGATGGAAACATAGAAAATGGAGCAGCATACACAAAAACCATGGTTCACTGGTCACCCACGTGATGACCCAGGGATTTGTGTTTTAATTTTTGTTCTCTTCTTCAATTGAGATTTTATAGTCAGAATATAAATTGCTCTTTGTTAATGTGTTCATTACTAATCTGTTATTAAACAAAGAGGAGTGTGCTTTTTATGATATTGACTAATCCATTTTTCTCTTTTATTTTTATACACATTGGTATATTTAAAAATAACTCCATATCATTAACTTTAGACTGTGTTATTTACATAGTTGATGGCTTCCATTTCTATAAACAGCAATAATAACTCATTATTGCATCAAAATATAAAAAGAACCCCTCATATTTGGCTAGCTTTTTTGATTAACCTGAGAGTAAGTTCTTAAATTTGAGCAATTTTGGCTAGAACATGGCACTCTTTCCTTTTAAAAAATGAACTGGTACCTCTACAAATTTATGACAAATTGAAAATGGAGTCATGAGTCTGTAAGTCACCTGGAAAATATGAGTGGAAAGTGTGTTTTAATTAGAAATTCTTTTACAGTAACATTTCAGCAGCATTTATATTTTATAACTGATGGTGTATATGCACAATGAAAAATAAAAATTTTTATCAATTTTAGCATAGCGTTATAAAACAATTAAAGACTAAGGTTATGTAAAAGAAATCTCAACATGAAACAATTTGAATATACCAAAATTTCCTTTTATACACATGACTGTGACCAGAGAATCTTTATTAAGAGAGCTGCTAAACTGTCTTGTTCATTCTGCCACTAAATAGGCCTAATTGCCAACTCATTTAGGTGGAAAACTGTACCATGCTCATGGGTTGGCAGAATCAACATTTTTAAAATGTCTATACTACTGATTTTAAATTTAGAAATTTTCCACTTAACCATTGTTGATATTCTAAATTCCAACATTTGCTAATAAATTTCCACCTGGTTTAACTAGA